>BQNB010002433.1:0-121458 GCA_026074375.1 Tanacetum coccineum | reverse complement strand
AATAAATATTATAAATATAATTAGATGACGGGACTTACTAAAAATGGTAACTTTCCGAGAATAGCAACTTTCTAAAAATAGAAAGTTTTCAATAAACTATGGTAACGTGTAAGTAAAAGAATGATTGTAACTCAATTATGTGGGGTTTAAGATCTAGGATGCACAAGTGGATTTCTCATCACATGTGTATGTATATCTATATAGTTTTAATAGTTGTGATGTACGCACTATTCGATCGTACCTTATTGTATAGTAATCGAGCGACATAAATTATAGGCCGCGGTTGAGTTTGTTGTTGCGATGTTTCGGGATTGTTCTGGTTGTTTAATCTTAGGCTACGATCAAGGTGAGTTCATAGCCTCGCTTTTGAATTGTTTTAAATGTTTTAAAACCCGCGAAGGGGATACATGCTTGTTTTGAAAAATTGAACGCAATGTGTTTTGATACGTGATATGATTCAATACTATGAGTATATGCCTTTTATTGTATACTCGTTAATTACCGAGGAGGTAAACGCCGAATGCATTAAATAGATCTATTGGGTTTGACAACCCTGTCTGGGGTATGAATCCGAAGGTGAGCACCCTGTAACGGACATTTTGTATTGAGAAATGGGTGGTGGCGTACTACCCGGTCAGTTATTTATCTATAATGATAAATGTGTTAAGGTTCGTTACATGGGCTCATGAAAGTTGGAAATGTGGTGTGGCTTGCCTAGCTAGGAAGTCATACATGTTTTTGGTGGAACCAAACTGCGTTCTGAGGTTATAAATGTTTTGTGGAACCAAATATGTGTTCTAAATGTTACTTGAAAACTCTATGAATTCACTCAACCATTGTGATGACGTTTTAAGCATGTATCTCAGGTTTAGGTGCTTGTGATGGCTTAGATGGGACGGAACGCGGATACCAAGGATTGGAACTCGGTGAAAATTTTGTACATTCGATAAAGGAAATTTTTAAGAAAACGAGTCGTGATGTGACTCACTAAAAATATATTTTCTAAACTAGTTTAGGACCTTGTAACTCTGATCTTATTTTTAAATAAAATCATATGTGATTTTGGTTTATAAACGTCTCTTTTGAAGTCGTTTACTGTGACTTGTGTGCATGTACTATGAAGTAGCACCCAAAGTGATATTCTGCTGCGTTGTAAATTTGGGGGTGTTACAGATTGGTATCAGCGCACTGATTATAGCAAACTATATCGTTTTTAAAACTTAGACTATAACCGTTTTTCGAAAAGTTTTACGAGTCTTTCACCGTTGTCCGATATCCGCGCGCGCGTTGTTCCCGATCCTTAGATGCGTGGTGTGATGCTTTTGATTGCATTCTAAGTGCGTAACAAGGTGGGTAGCACTTAGTATGAATGATATGGGTGTATATATATTTTTATATACGGCATCCATTCTATGATGAAATAATATATATATATATATATATATATATATATATATATATATATATGTGTGTGTGTGTGTGTGTATGTATATATGTATGTATGTATGTATGTATTTTGATACTCGCTACTTGCGAAGAGTTTAATTTTGATAAGTATTGATGCTACTTGATGGATGCATCGTTGTTATATGATAAGTATAATTTTGTATATTCAAAAATTGAAATGGTTGAAAAAAGGATGGCTGATGCAGCCTCTATATTTCAGGAGGCACGATTAAACATTCATTCCAAAACAAGCAACGGTAAGTAATCATAACCATCTTTATATTGATATTGATCAATCACTTTAATGAGTGTATTTAACTTTTATTTCGAAAGAATAAAACTTTTTTGCAGGTTGTAAGAGAATTTGATTATTGTTTTTTATTAGTTCTTATTGATGGATTACTTTATACGCAATACTTGACGCTGTACATGATGTAAGGTTTTACACATTTAATTTTCAATAGGAACTATCTATAGGATACAACATACATATTCTTACAGGAAGCAAAAACTAATGCAAGGCTGGTACAAGCTCTTAATAACGGTTGGTTGAAGCTTTAGAGACCAGACGATCATCAAAATAAATAGGAGCTTGACTTTATATATATTATTATAATTGAATTTGTAGCAAATATTGTCATACATGGGATATGATATGATTTAATTTATTCAATAGGAACAATAACGTTTAGTTTTTTTATGGTAGGAAATTCAGATGTAAAATGTTATATTTATAATTTTTATGTTATAGAAGAAAGAAAACATGGTTTGTTTGGTTGTGTATAAATTTGTATCACATGAGATTTTTATAAGTCGTTAGTTGTCTTTTTCAAATGGTGTCTGCAAGGGAATCATCAAAACGAACGAAAATAAGACGCATGAAAACTTATTAAATAAAAAAATCAATCATAACATCTTATAAGTTACTACTAAATCAAAATAAAAGTGGTGTTTGTATTTATGATCACTCATGTAGATTTAATTTTATAAAGCTCAAACTCATTATCTATAAGCGTATATGATTAGACGATGCCTTTTGTAAGTTGCCAACTTACTATAAATGAGAATATGAATTATGATCAAAATTAAATCTATTTTAATGCAAGTTTAATATATTTGGTTATTGTACTCTTTGAATGCCTAAATGACATGATTTTAATTCACATAAGTAAAAGTTTGATTTTTCTCAAAAACAAGCCTAATGCAACGCACGGGTATGAACGCCTCGTAGTTAATAGATTTAATAGTTTTAACCCATGTTTAACATATTACAGTATTACAAATGAACCAATACTACATATTTGAAATAATCTAATACTTATATGTTGCTTTAAAAAGTTTCAAATGTGGTATCAAGGAGTTCGAAAACGTTCTTTTAATTACAATTTTGTAATCTTTAAAAGCATGTTTTCATGTATGTACACAATATCTCATATCTGCGATGTTAAAAAAAAGTAACTTGAGGATCAATTTGCTTTAAGGTCTACTTTGTAATCACGGCACAAGGCTTCCAAAATTCATGAGACGGCCTTGCATACAAAAAAAAAAGTTATAATAAGAGACAAACTAATTGATAATGGCTAGATGAAGGTCTACAATTTATTGATGTAAAAGCTGCATAAATTTTTTGTTTGATTATTTATTTTCTTCTACTCGCGTTTTAATATCCTATAATTTGGTGTTAATCACTATTTTTCATAAGAATACAACTTAAAGAAATATATAATTTGAGAGAAGGATTTCTTTGTGTGGCCATCTAAAGTAGTGATAGAATCGGACGAGAGGCATTCGAGCTAATCACTTGCCGTATCATGGAGCGAAAAAGGAAAGAGAAGTAGGCGAGTCACTTCTCTTGCGGTTCTCAAGGTTGATAAAATTAGCGATTTGCAAGAAGTTCTTGAGGTGTTTGTTTGGATCCTCGAACCAATGTTCGTGACATGAGCAGCCGTATTTCAAGAAATGGGTGGTATCACTCTAAGCAATTAGATTTATATTGGACTAAATGGCACCGTTGGTCCCTCAAGTATGGCTAATTCTCACATATTAGCACTTTTACTATTTCCTAGCTTTCATAGTCCCCAAAATCTTACAATTGGTCCTTTTTTGGCAAACGGCCGTTATCTAGTCTAAAAATCTTGCACATGACCGGCAAACTCGTCATTTCATAGTTTGCACATTTACTCCCGATAAGATACCACTTCCTGCCTAAACTGACAACCTGGGTTCCCAAGTCTGAGAGATATAATTAGGGACCAAATGTGCAAGTTTAAACCCTTTCATCTTCCTCTTCATTTATGTGATTTGACTATACACTCAAGTGTTCAAACCTTCCACACCATTCTTCCAAATTCCATCATCTCCTCTATTTAAGCAACCCAAACCGCTTCTTCTTTTCATTGCTTACCAACTCCAAAAAACGCACTAATAAATCTAAAAGATTAAATCAAATAAATAGCCGCATCATCTTCCATTCAACTTAAATTGACGGAGCCAGTGAAGCAAGAAGTTGAGAAAGATTTGATTATGGAGAAAAAGGTGAGGGAAGTTTGCTTGGAACTCATTTAAGCTTACAAAAATAGACAATAAGAGATTGAGGATCTTGAGAAGAGAACCGGTGACCCTTTTGCCGAAGGATCAGAGTGTGATCAGTCCACGACGTTTCCCCCTTATGATTATGATTATGATTTGATTTTATTTGCTCGCGTGGGAGCCGTATGGCGAGAGCATTATGATTTTGAGTTTAGTACTCGAGGAAGCGTATGGATGCATCCTGCGCTATGTTATGATATGATATATATTTATGGTCTGATATCACCATGCGGTCGAATAATGTAGTGCCATACACACCTTTCGTCGATACGATTTTAGATGCACTGGAGTCGCGACCAGTGTATCCTTGTGATACTTGATATGATATGATTTTTAGCACGTAGAATGCACTTGATATGATATGATGTAGGGTACTCTGTATAAATTCCAAAACCTTTCCTTTAGCCTAATATTTCTTTTAATTACTCTACTGTTGAGGTGTTGATATGACGGGAAAATTATTTTTATGATCTCTTGGTATTTCTTTATTCACTATTAGATATCATGCAATCATTATTGTTATCTGGCATCTACATCCGCACACTGAGCAATTAGCTGAGCCGCATTTTTCTTTTCTTCCGTGGTAGGTACTCAGGGTTAATGGGGATGTGTGACGAGAGCTAGCTGGACCTTAGAGATTACGCATTTGGTAACTCCACTTAGATTATATTTTTAGGTATTATGCAAATTTAAGGTTAAACTTTATAGAAGAAAATTTTAATTATTATCGAAACTTGAACTTATTAATAAAATTGGTCCTTCAGGTTTAGTTGCTTTGTCATTATTTGTGACCTCTCGCTCCTATGTCGGGGCGGGGGCGTTACAATAACGTCACCAATGACAAGGACTATGAATAACGGACGAGGTGGTTGTTCATACAAGGAGTTCATGGCTTGTAACCCAAAGGAGTATGATCGAAAGGGTAGTGTGATAGTCTACACTTGCTGGATTGAGAAAATGGAATTAGTCCAAGATCTGAGTGGGTGTAGGGAGAACCAGAAGGTTAAGTATACCACTGGTTCTCTTATCGGTAAGGTACTAACATGGTGGAACTCCCAGGTCTAGACTAGAGGTCGGGAAGCCGCAGTTGGCATAACCTGGAAAGACTTTAAGCCTTTGGCAAGAGAGGAGTTATGTCCAAACAATGAGATGCAAAAGCTAGAAACTAAGTTTGGTGTCACGCCATGGTTGGAGCTGGCCATGCTACGTACACTGATCGATTCTATGAGTTTTCTAGGTTAGTCCCTCATTTGGTTACCTCTAAGAACAAGAGAATTGAGAGGTACATCTATGGCCTTGCTCCACCAATCCGTGCAATGGTGGCAGCAACAGAGCCAACAACAATTCAGAGTGTTATACTAAAACCTGGAATGCTAACCGTTGAGGCAATTAGGAATGGAGCATTGAAAAAGATTTCCGAAAAGAGAGGGAATAATGGGGAGCCGAGTAGGGATGGAAATGCTAGGGATGATAACAAGAGGTCTAGGATGGGAATGGCGTTTGCCACAACCACAAACCCTGTTAGGAAGGAGTACACCATTAATGCACCCAAATGCACAAACTGTAACTGTCACCATCAACTTAAGGTACCTTGTCGCTTGTGTACAAATTGCAATCGCTTCAGACACCTTGCCAAGGATTGTAAGGTAGGGCCTAGGGTAGTGAATCCCTCAAATGCTAGAAACCCGACTACTGCTTGTGGAGCTTGTTTTGAATGTAGTGGCATGGACCACTACAAAGCAGCATGTCCTAGGTTAAACCGAGCCTCAAGACCAAGAGGAAATCTTCCAAATCAAGCAATGATTGTCGAGGGAGGACAAGGTTGTGGGAACAATGGCGATCAGGTACGTGGAAGAGCTTTTATGATGGGAGCATGGGAGGCTCGCCAGGACCCAAACAGAGTGACGGGTACGTTCACTTTAGACAATCACTATGCTACAACTCTATTCGATTCTGGTGCCGATTATAGCTTTGTTTCCACTACTTTCATGCCCCTGTTAGACATAGATCCCAGTAACTTAGGTTTTAGCTATGAGATCGAAATAACTAGTGGTCAACTAGTAGAGATCAATGAGGTTATTCGAGGTTGCAAACTAGAGATAGAAGGTCACATCTTTGATATTGACTTGATACCGTTCTGACACGGAAGTTTTGATGTGATCGTAGAAATGGACTGGTTTTCCAGGCACAAGGCCGAGATTGTTTGCCATGAGAAGGTAGTTAGGATCCCACTACCAAACGACAAAATACTTAGAGTCTTAAGAGAAAGGCTAGAAGAGAGGGTGAGACATTATAAGAGTGTAAAAGTCAAAGAGCAGAAACTGAAGGACATAGTTGTCGTTAGAAACATTTCCGAGGTATTTCCTGACTACCTATCAGGATTACCCCCATCCTGAGAAATTGAATTTCATATCGACTTAATCCCTGAATCTATGCCGATCGCAAAGTCCCCCTATCGTTTGACGCCCTCTGAAATGGAGGAGTTGTCGAGTCAACTCAAAGAACTCTATGACAAGGGTTTCATTCGACCAAGTTCATCGCCTTGGGGAGCAACGATATTATTCGTTTAAGAAAAAGGATGGTTCATTTAGGATGTGTATTGACTATATAGAGTTGAATAAGCTAACCATCAATAACCGTTATCCCCTCCCAAGAATAGACGACCTATTCGATCAACTGAAAGGATCACAATATTTCTCTAAGATAGACCTTCGGTCCGGATACCATCAGCTGAGAGTGCACGAGGACGACATTCCAAAGACTGCATTTAGAACTCGATATGGACATTTCAAGTTCACAGTAATGCCCTTTGGTCTGACGAATGCACCAACAGTATTCATAGACTTGATGAACCGAGTATGTAGACCATACCTAGACAAGTTTGTAATAGTATTCATAGACGACATCTTGATCTACTATAAGACTAAGGAAGAGCATGAGATGCGCCTAGGGTTAATCTTAGAACTGCTCAAGAAGGAGAAACTGTACGCAAAATTCTCTAAGTGTGAATTCTGGTTACAAGAAGTGCAGTTTCTTAGGCATGTGATTAACGGTGATGGCTTACATGTAGACTCCAGCAAGATTGAGGCTGTTAAGAATTGGAAAGCCTCTAGAACTCCATCAGAGGTTCGTTCATTCTTAGGATTAGCAGGATACTATCGTCGATTCATAGAGAACTTCTCCAAGATAGCCAAACCCCTTACCATTTTGACACAGAAACACAAGGAGTATGTTTGAGGTAAAAAAACAAGAGAGGGCATTTCAGACCTTGAAGGATAAGCTCTATAATGCACCTATTCTAGCACTCCCTGATGGATCAGAAGAGTTTTTGGTATACTACGATGCATCAGGATTAGGACTAGGTTGTGTACTGATGCAAAGAAGAAAGGTGATAGCATATGCCTCTAGACAGTTGAAAATCCATGAGAAGAATTACACCACCCATGATTTGGAATTAGGAGCTGTAGTATTTGCCCTTAAGATATGGAGACATTACTTATATGGGACAAAAAGCATCATATACATCGATCACAAGAGTCTCCAACATATTTTCAATCAGAAAGAGCTAAACATGCATCAACATCTTTGGATAGAACTATTCAACGACTATGACTGCGAGATTCACTATCATCCTGGTAAGGCAAACGTAGTAGCCGATGCACTAAGTCAAAAGGAGAGATTTAAGCCTAATAGAATTAGAGGAATGAACATGACCATTTAGTCGAGTATCAAGGATAAGATACTAGCGGCTCAGAATGAAGCATCTGAGGCTGTCAATACCAGCAGAAATGATGTGAGGGCTAGTCGATCAGTTGGAACGTAGGAGTAATGGAGCCTTATATTATCTAGATCGAATATGGGTCCCTTTTACGGGCAATGTGAGAACCCTGATAATGGATGAAGCTCATAAGTCTAAATACTCAGTACACTCAGGAACAGATAAGATGTACTATGACCTTAAGGATATGTATTGGTGGTCAGGAATGAAGAAAGACATAGCCCTGTATGTTAGCAAGTGTTTGACTTGTTCTAAGATCAAAGCTGAACATCAGAGGCCATCCGGCTTACTGTAGCAACCTAAAATCCCAGAATGTAAACATGAGAGAATAGCCATGGACTTTATCACTAAGTTGTCAAGAACCAAAAATGGGCATGATGCAATCTGGGTTATTGTGGACAGGTTGACAAAGTCTGCTCATTTTCTACCCATTCGTGAGGACTATAAGATGGATAGGCTAGCTAGACTCTACCTCAATGAAATCATTGCAAGGCATGGAGTGCCAATTTCAATCATATTCGACCGTAATAGTCACTTTACATCAAGGTTTTGGTAGTCAATGCAAGAAGCACTAAGAACCCAACTAGACATAAGTACGGCTTACCATCCACAAACTGATGGTTAAAGCGAGCGTACCATTCAAACCTTGAAAGACATGCTCAGGGCATGCGTTAAGGACTTCGGAGGAAGTTAGGATGTTCATCTTTTATTGGTTGAATTCTCTTACAACAATAGTTACCATTCTAGTGTGAGATGTGCACCGTTTGAAGCACTTTATGAGAGAAAGTGTCATTCACCAATCATATAGGAAGAAGTAGGAGAAGGACAACTAATAGGACCAAAACTTATGCAAGAAACCAATGAGAAGATCTCACAAATCAAGGATAGGCTTAAGCCTGCATAAGATCTTCAAAAGAGCTATACTGACCAACGTAAGAAATCAATTGAATTCATTGTAGGTGATCATGTCTTACTCAAAGTGTCGCCTTGGAAAGGTGCGGATCGCTTTGGGAAGAAGCGCAAGCTAGCACCTAGGTACGTTGGACCATTTGAGATCACTGAGAGGATCGGTCTCGTAGCCTATAGACTAAGACTACCTCAAGATCTAAATGGTGTTGATGACATGTTTCATGTGTCAAACCTCAAAAAGTGTTTGGCTGATCCAACACTACAAATACCTTTAGATGAGATCCAAGTTGATGCCAAGTTAAACTTTATAGAAGAACTAGTAGAAATCCTAGAGCGTGAATTCAAAAAGCTAAAGCGGAGTAGAATTGCCATCATCAAGGTTTGATGGAATTTGAAATGAGGACATGAGTTCACTTGAGAACGTGAGGATCAGATGACACTCAAATACCCACATCTCTTCAGCTCTAGTACTAGTTAAAATTCGGGGAGAAATTTCTTTTAAAGGGGGTAGAATGTAACCCTTGCGGATTTTCTAGTTCCACAATGTACAATTTTAGTCCTTTGACTTTTAATATTTTTTTCTGGCCAGTTACTGTATTGACGGTAGTCAATCTACATTTTCATTGGTCAATAAATCTTTATTTCATACATTAAACCTTTTTAGAGGTTTACAATCTTAGTTGATTCATTTCTGGGAGATTTGTCCTGCAAACGGCTTAGAATGTCAAACAACGCGTTCCGACACGTCCAAAATTGTCAATACAAAATCTAAGACAATCTAACTCTAAAACATGTCATGTGAATAGTCTAAATTCATGTAAAAGTGATTTTAAACACAATAAAAATACTAAGAAACTTCGGGTCACATTTTAAAATCACGAACAATGAGTATTAAGGCAACTCGACACAAAATGAAGCAACCCGAGACCCTCTTGGATCCCCTTGACTGGTCGAACCAAATAGGAGACAAGGAGGCAAGATTTTAGGGCCTTGGTCTCCTAAGAACATGTATATCTAGATATTTTGCACACGTTTCTTCCACACAAAAAAAATTCTTCCTCCCCTTTTCTTCCTTTCCCTCTTGCGTCCGATTTCACACACACACACACACATAAATCCATAAATTTTCCAACTTTGATAAAAAACATGAAGGTTTAAGCGTGTTGGGATGATTCTAAAAGGTTTGGGCAAAGGAAAAACAACGTTTGGGTTGTTGGTTTCGTGTCGATCTCGTCTTCAAAACCCTCTTTTGTAAGTTTTCAAATTTCAATTTAACTTGTACTTTTGTATATAAAATGATGCATAGATGTTAGTTGTGCGGTGCGTTTTCTAAAAATCAAACACGAAAAATGTACGAAACCCCTTATAGGCTGCGTTTTGGTTCAAACTCTAGGGAAAAAAGGAAAACAAGGGTTGGTCATTTTGATAAAGTGGTTGCATTGGTGAGATAACATTATTTGCCTATTTTAGAATATAGTTTATTTGGCTTATTTATAAGCTCTGGTGAGCTTATTTGGGCTTATTTATAGTTCAAAAACCAAAAGAGACAAAAAGCGAGTGCTTTTGGTTATTTACCTCTTATGTAATATTTCGTAAGCTTATTTGTAGCTTTGGGTATAACCAATATTGTTATAGCTTATTATCAAGTTAAACATACTAGATACGAGCTTATGAGGCTCACAGCCCAATAAGGCCCAATAAGCCGTAGCTTATTGTGGACCGGCTAATTTTGATAACGATTGTGTGGGGCTTATATTTACTAGTGGGCTTTAGTATTGGGCTTAAATCGTATTTTATACTTACTAATAACCTATTGGATTTCCTATTGGGCCTTAAGGCCCAATAAATAGAAAATTACCGTTTTAAGTTCTTAGAACGTATTTTGAAAATGATGTATACTTGTTATTGACAAGTTAGTCTTTTGGAAAGAAGGATTTTGATAAATCGTTGTGAAAGCGAAGATCTTGGGTAATTGTCGAAATGTTGATTATTCTGGGAAAAGTGTTTGGAAAATAAGGTTTGAGAACATTGGGAAAACGTTTTATAAACGAACGGGTCATGCCGAAATTTCGTAAAAATCCTATACTTAGTATATTTTAATAAATGTACTAAAGGATAAAAATACATTTTATAATTTTATAAATTATAAAACTTCCCCGAAACGTTTTGTAGAATTAAAACGTGTCATTTCGTACAACAAATACAATTAAACAAGGTAACTAGGGTTACCGGATGGATATACCGAAACATATTCATTTGCATCTATAATCTAAGTCATGCTATTTTACTTTTATATTTTCATAAATAGTGTAAGTATACATAGTATCTAAAGTATATACTTGGTATATCTTCTTCGCGTCTAAATCACCAACCACAACGCAACCAATACTACTAAAAGCAACAACACGAAACATTTTCAAACCTCCTACGCATCACAATTAAGTACACGTTTCAAACATAAAGCTAAGTCAAACAAATTGCTAGGTCACGCCGTTGTTTAACTGTCATAAATTCAGCTACTTATCATCTTGTTAAGGTGAGTTCTCGTAGCCCCACTTTTTAAATTATTTTCCGTTAGGGGAAAATGATAATCAAATTCATTTCAATGCTTTTCATTTGTGCAAAAATACTATTTCATTTTGGACAATGCTATGTGCTTATGATTACGTGTATGAATGCTATGTGGATTCTATGTCAATTTATATGTGAATGCTATTAGATCAATTCATGCAAAGTTCTATGTGGACTTCTGCTCAACACTACATACATTCAACTATTTGCCGACCTATGTTTAGCTCCAACTGGTAGGCTTTAGGTGCGGAGGACAATAAGCGCTCATGACCATTGGGAATGGTTATAGATGAAATCTTATGAATAGTAGCCTACGTCGTAATCTGTAACTTACACACGCTAAGACCAATTATGAACTCGCTCATCGCCGATCTGGCTCATGTGATGGCTAAAAATTGCCCCAAACACCGAATGACGAAGATAGCCCCACCCCTCTATGATTGAACCACTATAGAGTTGCGAAAATACACCTCTCCACACTCTGATCAGCCACATGGGCATTGCTATCTCGTTCGGGATTGCACTCATGTTACGAAGTCAAAAGTTCATATTTCATGCATTCTGTTTTTTCATATTGATCAATTGTTCTACTACTATAGACTTTGGAACAACACTGGGTTGACTTCTAAACCCCACACCCATAGAGCTCACCAACTTTATGTTGTCTTTCGAGTTATCATTTTAGGTGATTGCATTTGCTTGTTAGTCAAGATTAGTTGCCTTAGAGACCTAGGCTATCCCGTGAGGGATCATCGTTGAAGGATTGCATTGAGACTTTGTTTTTCATGTTCATGTTTTGAGATTATTCTAGACTTGTTTCGTCCCCATGTTGGGACTTGGTTGTAATAAATTTCAAACTATGTGATGAGTTCATTACTTAAATGAAACAAGTTTCATACTTGTTGTAGAAGATTGTCTGGACAATTTAGAAATGACATTCATATTTTAGAATTTTCTTATTTTGTATCATGTGTTATGACGATTCATTCTCCGTCGCATCCCGTGTTTTCGCCGTTGTCGGGGTGTTACATTGTGAACTTTTTCTGTTGGCTGAAATGTGACCAAAACTTTGCCTTCAAGTCTTCATAGTTATTAATGCTACCTACATTTTGTCCATTCCACCATATTAGAGTGGAATATTTAAGAGTGTAGGTGAACATATATAGGCTATAGGCATTGCCCATTTTTGCATATGAATGGCTCTTTCAAAAAGGTGCAAGTAGTTATCGGGTTCCACTTTCCCATCTTAGGAACCCACGTGATGAGGCATTTTTAGTCCATCTGGAAGAGGGTAGTCCTCTATCCAACATTAAAAAGGAGTTACGCAGCTAATAGAGTATGCGAACAGGCCAGCAGGACCATAGGTCCGGTACATGGGTGCATTTGGTAATGAATTGGTAGGCTGTGCATAAAAAGGATAGCTGTTGTGGGGTACATTCAAAGGATACACGGGCCCACTATTATTGGGATCATAATTGCTCATAGGAGCCTATTGGGTGTACCCTCCGTAGGGATGGTATAGAGAGGCCCCTCCGAAGGAAGGGTTACTAACGTGGGTATGAAAGGGATAACTCGAAGGATGGTTATAGGTCATACTAGCATGAGACTGAGTGTATGGGTTAACATAACTAGGCATATGACCATTGGAAGTAGGTTGTAGGCTATTAGTTATGAAATGTGGAGCATTATGTGAAAGGTATGTACCGTTAAGAGGGAGATTCCTCCCAAGATATGTCGAATGCTGATTACCTCCGTACCCAGAGGTTATAGTCGACTATAGAGGCTGCCAATTCTCACTTCTTCCCAAGTGGGTTGCGAGTAGTGGAGGAATATTTCCTCTATGGCCCCCCTTCTTCTACCCTTCGTTCTAAAGGCCTCCTGCCTTCAGATTCTCTTTCAACCCTGCTCCCATCCCTGTTCTGAGCTTCTTCGAATTCTACGACTCTTCCTCTATGTCTCCGAGCACGTAGAGACCCTGTTCGGAGCACATGAGTAGCTTCCCTCACACGTACTGGCCTTGGTTCCATTTCTCTTTCTTCATCGTATTCCTCACTGTAGTAGTCCAACTCAGTTCGGACGTCCTTATTACGAGCATGTCTTCTGCGGCCCCTTAACAAGGATTCGAGGACCTCGTAGTAGCTTCTATAAAGGTTGGACTAATCACAAGATTAGGATTAGCCGAGGTGAAGGCATGATTGGTGAGTGGCGTGTTGTTAGGAGATCTGGTAGTGAATGTGAAAGCGGTTATTGGGGGTAATTCACCCACGTTTTGACCGGGTAAAGGGGTTAAGGTCAAAAACCCGGTGGTGGTGAATCTTTTCTTTCGCTTGTCATGCCGAAAAAGTATGTTAGGTAATTTGAAGGTTATAGACTCGGTTTTTACGGGACTAATTGTAGCGGTCCTACGGACGGCCACTGATTGTGCTTTGGCACGACCAAGCTTCGATGGTGATCGAAGAGTATGAGGGTGTTGTTTGAATTGCCAAGCCGTTTAAATGGAAACACTAAGCTAAGTGAAGCTCATTGTTGTGACCCTGCGAATCACCTCCGGCGTGAGAATAAGTATGGTTTTATGATGACAATAAGTGCATATGTAGTAAAATGTAGGTGTTGAGAGCGTAAATCAAACCTGAGCACCTTGCCATCTATTTATAGGTGATGAAAATAGGCTCGAACATGCACTTTAGCCGGTGATCGTGGGGGTGTCCCACGATTTAAAAGGATTACATGAAATTATGTACCACAGTCCCTACCTTGGCAGGGATAGATTGTAGGTTTTGACTTAGTCGGACCTAGCCTCTGCGTCAGTTTCATCGAAGGGCACACCCCGGAGGGCGTTGGGCTTCGAGTGGCGGATTCCCTTACTGGTAACCATCGCGAAGATGATTTTACACCACTATAAACTATTCGAAGGTTTCTAAGTGTCTTTGGGAGTAGATCTCTTTCGAGCTTGGAAGGGAGGCATTCGAGCCGAATCGAAAGGTACTTCATCATGTGTCAATGATGATCTTCCCTACTATCACACCCATGTCCCCATGGCGATATAAAATAGTAAACAAGTTTTGTTCGTGATATTTGTGTTCGAATTTAGATTCCTTTTAAGATAACATTCTTATTAAAAATCATGTTAAATATGTCTTTAGAATGACATGTCATATATTAATTGTTTTTCAAAAGTAAAAGAACGAAACTTTGTAAAAGACGAGTGGTTGTCCTTAAAGAAGATAAAGAAAAAATAATTGGTGTTATCTTATTGAAAATCGAGATACAACATGCCTCATCACCATACATATGCAATGTATTAGATAAATGTCTGGCAACCATATGCACATGTAAATCTTTTTGACATTGCAACAAAAATAAAGTTCGGTACTTTAAATTTAGAGAAAACGAGTGGGTTTGCCAGCGCTCCGCTGCGGGACGATTAGTGGGCGTCGTTGTGGGTTGACTGAAGTGGGTCCGATGGTGATTCTCCTTGTTTGTTGCGATATTTGAGTATTCTTACTTGATATATTACTGCTCTTCTTGTTTCAGTTCCAACACATTCTGCAAGGTATTCCTGCAGAGTATAGCAAATTGTTAGCATCATGACATTGATTTATTGTTATAAACCAAGAACCAATAAGATCATAAGGACTTCGATATAACAAATATCAAATAATTTATGGCCAGAAGACTTAAACCTAAAGCTCAATTCCGCCGTTGCAGAATACAACCTTAAAAGACCATACTTGCTCTGTCCCTTTACAATGCAATATCTAGACTTGCAAATATATCAATTCGATATGTGGTGACTATTTGTCAACTCTTTAAATTTATCCTTTTGATATAGCAAAATAAAGAAAACTTGGTAGACCAAAATCAATGTCAAAAACTTAAAGTAATCATTTCTAGCTGACAATAAAGTAAATTTAGACTGAAAACTTGTTAAAACTGGAAATGTTGATCGAGAAAACCTAAAACGGAAAGCGATTCCTATCGTTGGGACGTGGGACTAATATTAAGGTCTTGTTGATGAAATTCTATCACCGTAGTACATTAACTTGATTATACGGTAAAGTGATGCATCATTTACAGGAAGCCATGAGGCATCCACCCATAAACACTTCAAAAAGCAGTTGCTTGCATCCCCTTTTAAAGGTTACGTGGATTGTGTTAATAGTACAAAAATCAAATATGAAATAAAGGGAACTATCAACCTGAGTGTAGTGAGTATCAAGATCAACCGCTGCTCTTTGCTCTGGAGTCTTTGACCTCAAAAAGCGCATTGCAATTGTTAAGGTTTGACGGTCAAGCTGCAGAAGAGAAAAGGAATTAAGGCAAGAATTCAAAGCCACATTTGCTTATTACTTCAAACTTATGATTTTTTTTCTTTCTAATATTGATATTGATACTGATATCATAGATCATTCTCTAGATCAAGTCCACTATTTATATGCACTTGTATAACTCTCTTTATTATAATACCTTCAGAATCTAATGTTAATGAGCGTATAATTATTACTATAGGATCATGATGTAGAAGACATATCAACAGATAATGAGTAGGTCTAATATTTTGATCTTAGATTGTATAATTAGTTGATCCATGGTATTAACCGATGACTTATAAAAGCATGCTCCTTATATGATATCATGAGTAAAGTTACACATAGGCTCTAATAATTTAAAACAAATGAAATTGCCAAGGTATGCTGATTGAACAACATGCCACTAAAGTTACCTGAGATTGATAAGGCATTTTAGCTTCTGTTTCACTTTCTGATTCGCCACTTTGTGTCTTTGCATTCCGTAACCTTTGAGGCAGATTGCTCTGAACCTCAAAAGCTGATTTTTCAGCATCTTTTAATTTTGCTAGCTCTTGTTCATAATCATGATAACATTTCGGGCAGCATGGTGGCATTCGTGGGGAGTTCGACATCATTGTTGAGATGTTTTTGAAAGAATTCAAAGATTCAAGTGAGCTTTCGAACATTCCATTAGGCCTGCTCCTATATATATACCAAATTAAACACATGAATTTGTTGATGGTGATTGCCGATTGTTCTGAGTATATACGCCAATCCTAAATCAGCATAAATCGATGTCTACAGCCTTTTACGATATAATAAATACCAATGATCGAGCTTTTCACCTGTAATGCAGTTCTTTGATGAAGCTCAACTCTTTGATTTCAGAAACTTTTTTCATGAAAATGGTCATAGGAAGATGTGACGGAAGGTGGACTTTACGGCATAATCTGTTCCATCGCTTCTCCTCTATTCAATGCATCATTGACACCCAAAAAAAAATCAAAGACAACAGTTAACAGCGGTTCGGCGTGTCTATTTAATCTGCAAAAATTATCACATTTTTATTATCATTTAAATGTCGTAATGAAACCAATAACACAGATATTTGAATACGTTGATCAGCTACGCGCACTTACATTTGGAAGAGAAATGGTATGTGCTTAATTACACATACCTTTTACCTTTAAAAACGAGCTAACATAACCAAAAACGGACTTAAAATGCCAAATATACGCTTGTTTTGCTAATTGTATTGTGCAGGAACGGATAACTAAGAAAAAGACGAAAAACAAAGCCAAAACGACAAAACCGGACTCGGAATGGAAAAGACTGTGAAAGACAAAGCCAAATCGAAGCCAAAAAGTCAAAAAGTCCAAAAATATAAGTTTGGGGTTGAAATTGTAAAAACCCTAAACTTACATTTAATGAAGAAAAGAGAAAATGAATGGCAAGGGTGCAAACTGCCATTTCTGCAAAGTTACACCACAAGGGCCAAAACTGTCAACCCTTATAACTTTCAATCACCAAGGACGGTTCATGCAAAGTATATATAACTCTTGGGGACTTGTTTTGCCAAGTCCCCAAAGTTATATAACCATAAGGACGACGGGTGCAATGAGAGTTAACACCATCAAGGGCCAAACTTGCCATTTACCCAAACCCGTACCCTATCATCCCCTTCGTACAAACTCAATTTTCCCGCCATTTCAACTCCCCACGTACTCACAGGTTTCCAAGCTTCTTTTATCCTATAGACTCAACCAACCCCATGGACAATAACCTTCCCAGCTGTAAGATTGCCAACTTGGCAATCTCACAACTCCCTAAGCCTATTTCGACGACCAAGATGACCCAAGAAGGATTGAAGGGCCAAGATTAAAGGCTGTGAACCCCCGCGCGATAAATGTGTATATGCGAGTATTTACTTAAAGGATGCTCGCAAAGAAAAAAAGAGTATGTAATTCAAACTTAATGATATACCACTTTGCTTGGAACATAAAAAAATCTATATGTTCAGCTCCAACAACAACTTCGAGAAATGATCCACGATGACCATCAAAAGCACATGAACCAAAATACATGTTTTAAAAATTTAAAAGTATGGTGATAACTAAAATGTTTAGGACCTAGTATTGCATAACGAATACAATAGTAAACTTTTTTTTCGTATAGCCCCATTTATGTATTACCATTTATTAAAAATAATATCACGTAGTACAGGACGCTTATTTACACTATATGCTAACAAAAAAATCTAATACTATGAGTGGTGTTTTACCGAGAGCGGAACAATGTTAGCTAAAGTAGTATATCACATTGCCTATTCGATTTCTTGCGCGAGCGCAGACGCCACAGTCCCAATTGTTAGGCTAGTACCAAACATCTCTTAATAAACAAAACAAAAATCCAAACTGATGTTTTCTAAGATAGCACTCACCTCTTTCGATTAATCAGCCCACGCCACCATTGCAGGGGAAGGCGACACCTCATAATAAACTAAATATCTGCAAATATTACATAACTGATTTAGAAAATAAAAAATACAGAATTGTGACATTCACATATAAACAAATACGCAGCTTAAATTACAAACTTTCAAATCAATTTGGGGGTTCATATTTGGCCATGCTGAGATTGGCTGAAGGGGATCATTTAAAATGCTAAAGTTAAAGGGGACCACGAAAAAAAAGATATCTAAGTAAACTAACTGCTTAATATAAAATGAGCGGAGAGACATTTATAACCCTTTCTTTCTATAATTTTTTTTTAACATCTCACCCTGTTTTAAAAACCTTTTCCTTCAATTCCTAAAACAATAATTTTACCAAGTAAAAAACGGAATGCAAACAAGTTTAACTAAATCATGTACGTTACTTCGTGATCTAATCTAAACTCCTGAAGGGCGGAGCGGCGAGTGCTCAACATTATGACCTGAAATCTAATCCAATACCTTTCTGTCGATAATCCTGATCAGGACCTCCTTAATCGTAATTATTATAGTAGCGCCTAACCCAACCAATATCTCTTTCAATAGTACACATGCGCGAGCACACACCTTATTCCTTATTTAAATTATTAACCTGATGAGTAACTAATACCTAAAGATCATTATTAAAACATTTACAATGAAACATAAATGGAGAAATTTTCATACCCGTTTTCGGTCACTAGTTTATCATTTCCTTCAAAGAGTTATTCTAAGAGTTTAAATACTTTATGTAAAATTTTCATTCACTCCTCCAAGGCCCATTCTTCATTTATGTTTTTTGATATCTTTGCCATTGAGCCAGCAGGCCACCATATCATGATTGTTTGCCTACTCATAAAAAAGATTAAGCAAATTATTATATATTTTAAAAAAAAACTTTAAGATCGTAAAGGTTACAAATTTTTATAACCATCAAATAGCCACATTTTCTAACATAATCACGAAAATCTAATAAGTTCCTTTAAACAACAGGGGTGCGGATTCAACAGGGTTTGTTGGAATAATGCACGATTACTCATTTATAAGTAGTATTAACATATCTACAACCAACCGTGCCTCGACACGGAAGGGAGGGTGGGGGGGGGGGTGGGGGGGGGTTGGGGGGGGGGGGGTGGGGGGGGGGGGGGGGGGGGGGGGTGGGGAGGGTGCGGGGGGGGGGAGGGGGGGGGGTGTGAGTGATGGGGGGAGGGGGGGAGGGGGGGGTGGTGGGGGGGGGGGGGGGGGGGAGGGGGGGGGGGGGGGGGGGGGGGAGGTTTGGTGGGGGGGGGGGGGGGGGGTAGGGTGCTTTCAACTAATTTACATATATTTACACAAAAACGTTGTGTCTATAACCACGAAAATCAGCTAATCCAAACATCTCAAAAACAATCTATAAATAGCCCCCCAAAGCCAAATAATCAAACCCATAAGCCTAAAAAAGCAACCTAACCTACTTAACCGCGCGAGCGCGCGAAACCAGTAAAACCAAAATTTATTTATAAAAACCTCAAGCGAGAGCGGCGCGTCTAAACACATATCAAACATGACAAAACCGAAAACAAAGATCACTTTGCGAGCGAGCGCGGCGGGGCGCGCGCGCTATCTCCCGCCTAAACTCATTCATAAAACTTTGGCGTATAGTCCGGAATTGGTCGGACCACATTGGCCCATCCCATAACAGGGTGGCCCAGTCTATGCAAGCTAACCCCTAATCACATACCTATATAAATCAGGGAGTAAGAACATCCTACCTACTTTATTCTCTACCACCCTTTACTTATCTTATACTATTCTGACTTGACCGTCGGATGGTGGATCCCGGCTACCACCGCGGTCTTCTTCTAACCGTTCGTCTGTTTGCATACTGCATTCACGGCCCGAAAACACGAACAACACCACCAAAAGAGTCGTGAGACAGCCGAGCCGAAAGGTATCATCAACAATTACAATTTTTCCTTTAACAAAAAAACAACTCATAAAATTCCAACCAATCAATAAATTTTTGTGAATAAACATTAACCAAAACCCCTCCATAAAAACAAACAAAACCCCCTAATCTTTTTTACAAAATCTAAAATATTTAATTACACATAAATTAGGTCTATAAAAACCACCTAATGATATTTCAACTACCCATAGATTGAAAAAACCCCAAATCAACATCTCCAAACTACAAATCAAACAAAAGCTCTATCAAAATCATTTGCTTCGATTAGCTCGAAAATGTGAAGAAAACGTTTGTATGTTATATATTAAGCCAAAAGAAAGTGGAGAAATGAAGAGAGGTTTGATACAAGATAAAAGGTATGAAGAAGACAACTAATGAATAGGCATACCCGGAGAAGTTATAATACAATTGTGATCGGTCATTCTGGGTCGGTCCACAGGGGTGTTTAGAACTAGCAATAATGCACCCACTCTTGAATACAGCTCTGCCCCGTTTTTGTAAGTTGTATATTTATAATGAATGAGTACTTGTAAAATAATATTAGACTAATTGAATACAATTAATATCATTTTCTGCCCACACATAAATGAATTGAAAGATCAACTTTTTAAACCCACTTAAACCATTTAACCCCAAAATAAGTTTTTAATTAACCACTAGAACTCATTTAACCAAAAAAATAAACTTTTTAGCGGGAATTATTTTATAAAACTAGAGTAAAAAGTCCAAAATACATCCATGTGTTTGCGAACTTATCTCTCACGTCAATATTTTGCATCATATTTTAATCCATCTATAATAAAAATGAGGCCCAACACCCTGATACTAACGTGCAATTTGTTTTCTCAGTTAAATACTAACCTGAGTCTAACAGGAAGGGTATTCTTTCTTTTTTTGCTTCGACCACCACGGATGTATGAGGTAAACATATATTTTTAAATTAATTTTTTTATCAAAAAATAATTTACTTTTTAATATTAGAAAAAATAATAATTTTGTTCTAACGTTATTATTCCATGTTGTCAAAAGTATGAACGTTCATTTTTAACTTGGTAAAAAATATTTAATTTCGTACGATTTTTTTTTTAATTTCTTAAAAACAATTCGTACGTTTTCATACGTTATTTTACCAAGTAAAAAACGTTATTTTTATACATTTTCGTACGTTATTTTACCAAGTAAAAGATGTTATTTTTAATTTGTATAAAAAAAGTAAAAAAAAGTTTACAACCGTTTTTTTATTACATTATTATAGCGTTTTTTCTTTTGGTACTTTGTGTTAACTAAAGGAGAAAAAATAACTTGACGGGGATTCGCAAAAAGACAAAATAACTACAAAAAATTATAAATCATTTTTTACCAATTAAAACAAATAATTTTTTTTTCCCAAGTAAAATAACGTACGAATTTTTTTCCGTCAGAAATTTTTTTTTTTACCAAGAAAAAAAATGAGGTCATACTTCTGCCCAAACGAAAAAATAACGTACGAATTTTTTTTAATTAAAAAAAAGAACTTTCTTAAAAAAATAATTAAAAAGTAAAAGTTTAAAAAATAAAATAATTTTTTAAAAAAAAATGCCAAAAAAAAAGACAATAAAACCCTAAGATTACGCCACGTTAGTACTTTAACGGGAATAAAACGCTCACCCATCTCATGCATTTGAAAGTAAATGCCTTTTTTAATATACAAGACGGAAGAGAAAATTATGCGCCGAAGTTTGTAACAGGAAACGTGAGACATCATTTCTAAACTATAAAACTCTATAAATAACAAAATAGAAAATTAAAAAATAACAGAATAAATAACATATCACCTCACATCACTATCTTCTTAACGACAACAAACTAAACCAAAAACTTGTAAATAATTTTTGTGTTGTGTTTCATGGGCGTCATAAATAACACCGGGCCACTTCAAAAAGTGGGAGAAGCTCTCGGTAAATTGAAGGAAATGAACCCTTATTATAGACGTAGGCATTTGCGTCAGTTTTGGAAACGCATACCAAAATTTCTTGTTGACAAGAGATAGGTTAATCGTGTACCTATTACTATCCTTTCATTCATTTATGTCTATTCAAACCAATAAAAACAAACCAAACAAAAAACCCTAACAAATGTTAAAATCAACTTTCTAATTTGATATCCAGATTCAACTCATCTACAAATTTCTCCGCCTGCCAACATCCATTGATCAGGTAAAGCATAACCATCATACTTAAATGATTACAACTATTTATTTGTTAATAAAGAGTAGACGCAGTAAGAAATAATAGAATTTGGTATGCCAAGATTACTGAATTAGGTGCATTATATGAGCCGAGAAAGAATAAAAAGGGAAATGAATAGACGAAAGCCTCAAATAATCTCGCCAAGAATTGGATTCCTAGAGATCAACACGCGGGGAGCGAGCGGGAGGAGGCCACCCCTCCATTTAGATACACTAATATTAACTTAATCCAGCGCGCGAGAGAGCGCGAGAGCGGAACTTCCAATGGGGGGGAAGGGGGTGCTTAATGCAAATCATCATTATCCCCCAAAATAAAAAGATCACATAATGTTTAGTAGAGCCTATTGATTATAACCTTCTATTTTGTCTAAGGCCTGGGTCGGGTGTTGTAAATCATCACATCAGCAGAATATCAAATTTTAATGGCAATGAGAAATAATAGAAGAAAGGGGGAATCATTATTGCCCCATCTTGTTCAAGAAATCCAAGATAAATTGTTGAAATGTTCTATTGAGTGTATGATATGTTACGATATGGTGAGACGTACAGCCTCTATATGGTTGTGCTCAAGTTGTTATTTAATTTTTCATATGCATTGTATTAAGAAATGGGCTAGAGCTCTTACTCTTTTACCTTGTCTGCCAAAGAATCAAGGGTTTTATTGGCGATGTCCTGTTTCAATCGGTTCACATACTTCGGCTAAGGATTTGATAGAGTTCGTATCTTTGTTTTTGTGAATAGCAGGAATCCTATCGTCAGATTTTACTGACTCCTCATTCTGTGAAGAGCCGTGTGGAAGCCGCTTGAATAAAACACCGTTGGTAATCATGATGATGATAGGATGATGGCCGGTTTTCATCATTGTGTCTTCATCATCCTGTCCTTTGTCCCACCTTGTAAGCGTTAGCTCCACCAAGATAAGTACCTTGTTAAAAAACCAATCCTACTAATGCTCGTTCAAATCTCTTCTTACTTCCACGTTGTGGTAGAGCCGCTAAAGTTCTACGACATTGCTGTTCCCAGACATTTCATGTGGGTCCTTGTTGATACGGTGATTTCAAATTGATTTCTTCTTGTTTCTCAATAAAAAGAGCGAAGTTGTATTTTTTCGGTGATTAAGGCTGTGAAAAGGACATCAAATGTGGGAAAATGATGTATAATTCGTGTAATATATTCGTCTTGTGAAAACTCTCTTGGGTGTGGAAACATGTTGTGTAACAAAGAAACATGTCATCCTGGTGTTTTGGGACTTGAGTTGTTGCCATTAGAGTTACGTCATGGTCATTGTGGTAAATCGAGCCTACAAGAAGAGAGACATATTGTAGTGATCCAATCCACGAGAGCGACTCAAGAGATATGTGACAAAATCCTCCCAGTGAGGTTACATCGTTGTAAAGTAAATGCCATCCCATGTCATGTGCACCATGTCCGGGTTATGGGTTACCTTAAAAAAGGTCGTTGAGATCAACTTCTAGTAATGTGGAATGTTTCAACAACCACCACCGGACCATGCGGATGAATTCAAATGTGAAAACCTTGTGGCCGAAAAAGAATTGTATGGAACACCGTTGCAGTGACAATGCTGCACACCCAAGCTAATTCCAATAGTTCCCCAGACTGGCGCGCGAGCGCGCGGCCAACCCAGGGTTGGACCCACATTTGTTTCAAAGCCTTGTAGAAGAACGAGCGTGTGGTAAATGCGGGCAACCATGATTGTGAAATGTTATGTCACATGTGCATTCCCTCCTCCAATAACATTTTCCAACCACCTGACTTTGCTTGTGAAAGATCTTTCATTCCTCCACCATTACCATTGGTACATCGCTACCAACATAAAGCATTACCCGTGTTCGGTTCCTCAAACCATTTCACCTCTATCCTCACATTGGGTCATTTTATCTTATGAGACTGTCTACCATTTCAGTTCCAATACCAAAAAATGCACTGGGGACATGTGTTCTAAAACATTACCATAGCGTTCAAAAATATCTTACGATGTAAATAAAACTTTGTGGGAAAACAGGCAGTGTGGAATGCATCATCGTTTTAAGAACATGCCAATGCCCTCTCCATGTGGGAATTATCATCGTCACATCTGGTGGTCCACTTTCGGTGTAAAGCTTCAGTGAGTGGGAGGCGGAGGCGCGCGGAGTGGGCCCCCGCGAGAACTGCACATGCACACTGCACTCTCTATCCACCCCATAAATACGTGTTCCCCTAGTAAGAATGTAGTTTCCTTCACACGAATAAACATTCATGTGTCGGAAAAAACCGCCCCCAAACCTGTTCCGCGGTTGATGCTGGTGCACAATAAAAGTGGTTATAATGTGATACTGATTTCTTAAAGCATCTTTCCGTTCTAAAAATTCCTTGCCGAATTTTTTTTATTCAACCGTTTTGAAGAATGGTATAAGATACCAAACTTGGACATAGAAACTCACATGAGAAATGAATTCTAAAGTGGAACGTAAAAAGGTTCCCTGTCATATGCTATTGAGTCAGATACAAATTAAGCACATCCATTATGCGAGAGTATTGCAGTTTCTGATATGCTGGTAGACTTATTTAGACGTTGATCGCTAATGGGTTTTGTCATGGAAGAAGATCAAAATGTTGGTTCTTCTCGGAGGGGTACGAAGGGGTGGGACCATCAAGGATCATGTCTTTTTCCAAGTAAAAAGAAGAGAGGATTGTGTGAATTAATTTGCAAGATGAATGTGAAACTATATCAATAAGGATATAGCGATGGGAACCGAAATGGATTCAGATATGTACATTTTACAGCACATCAAGCACCTATCGATTCGTAACCAAGCTGGACCTAAGATTTTAACATTCCACACCAATTTTATCCACTGAGGGACGTCGATCCTAGGCTAAGTTAGTGGCTTTGTTTATCTTCTACTGCTAGTCGGGGGCTGGGTGGGGAGGATCTCTCTTTGTCTAGTGGGGGGAGGGGGTGCTTTCTCTCTGCTCTCTCTGCTTTGCACATGCTGGGGGGAGGGAGGGGGGGGGGGGGGGGGGGGGGGGGGGGGGGGGGGGGGGGGAGGGGGGGGGTGGGGGGGGTGGGAGATAGGGGGGGGGGGGCTCTTCGAGCTGGGGGGGGTGGGGGATTTCTTGCTGGCCAGGATGCAGATGTGAAGTGCTTTGGTATTGAGAATTGGTGCGAATGTGAATTGGTGTGTTGAAATATAAAAATCATTGCTTGTTTTTAGTGATCCGGCTCGAGCTGCAACCTCAAGTGAGATGTTAGATCATGGTTTCTGTTACATGGTGTCAACATACAAGACCACCAAAAGACAGTCATCAACCAAGTTAGTAACAATGTTTGGGTTGTGGTCCTCAACGACAAATCCATGGGAAGAAAAGCTGTTGTTTGCAGCAGTCACTCTGACTCATGGGATATTGCACACGAGTGGGTCAAACCATGAAACATCACCATGAAGGTCAAAGAAGGCCCCTTATCACACACGCCTCTTTCTCAGGCAAATATGGAGCAATTTGGAATCTGAAAGTTGTAGTAGTCACAATCAGTAAATATTAGCAATTATTCCAATTTGAAATGAACCATCAGCGTCAATCACTAGTTTCAATAATGCAACTCAAGCATTAAAACACCAATGATGTGGTAGTGGAGGACTGGGAAAAAGCATATGACTGAATCTTGCACTGGTATCTGTATTTTTTGTACTAGCATTAAGATTAGATTGTTTACGGGATAGTGAACCTGCTTTGTTTTAAACTTGCTTGTAGTAGACATATATGCTCTTAGCTACATGATGTTTTGATTTTGTTTCTGTTTTGCCAATGATGCTTGTCTATCTAGTAACATTGTCCATCGGTGCGAAAAGCATTATGTTTTGGAATGTATTAAAGGGAGCCATAGCTACAGGAATGGTTTTGGATCAAAAAAAAAAGCAGATGGTTGTCAAGTTGTTGCATATGTAGCAAATCAGCTTGTGAAAACAGTAGTCGTCACACTTTGTTAAAAGTACAGAAGAGAGATTTTATAAAGACTCTGGAACAGCATACTACAAATGTTCTATCATTAGTCCGGTCACCTGTAGGGGTGTTATTTTTATCCGATTAGTCCGATCCGAAACTGAAAAAGCATAGTCCGATAAGGTTATTTGGATTTTAAAATCTTAAACGGGTTAATCTGAGCAATCCGAATGACGTATAACTCGTTTTTCATTCAAATTTACGTTCAAACGAGAATCCTTTTTCTTTAAGTGCGAACACTAAACACCGAAAAAGCAACTTGTATTGAAAAATGTTACATGAGTAGAATAAAGATAGCTATAGCTAATTGGGGGACTTTTTAAAGATGGCGGGCAAAAAAACATTGACGTAACCTATATATATATATATAAATAGTATATATATATATAATATATATTAACAAGCGTTCATTTAAGATGGTAAATATTCTGAAGAAAAAAGGAACCTGGACCCTCCATTAACCTCTCCTTTTTTAAATCTAATTATTAGATTTGATTATACAAATTTACTAATTTATACCGACCATAGCAATAAGAAACTAAAGCGAAGGTATTTTTGTAAACTTTTGTTGAAAAAAATGAGTGCTAAGTGAACTCTCCTCCTCATTTTGGAGAATATTGTCACCTAACTTTTTCAATTCTATCTCTCCTAACGGGCAAGGGGGTCCTTCCCAATCTAATTCAACACACTACGCGCGCGCGAGAGCGAGTGAGTGCGTTTCACCACATGTTCAAACACCATAACAGCACGCATCTACACGCCACCGAAAGCCTACTGTTCACAAAAAAAAAACCGTTAACCACCATTCACCATAAAAACCTAAAAAAATCACAATCGATCCTATAACATAAAATTCAACAACAAAGTGAAAAGAAGAGGAAGCAAGCAGAATAATAAAAGAAAGAGCTTTCCCAACATCAGATTACACACAAAAAAGAGTTCATAACTTTTTTATCTATCTATATATAAAATTTAAAACTGTAAAATTTGGATAACTAAGAATTTGGAAGTTATTAATCATTTAGTCAATTATAAATATCAACATGTGAAAGTATAATAACAATTAGTACAATGTTATGGTTTATAAAGAAGTATCTCCCCTGTGAAATGTATAAAGGAGATATTTGTCCTTCACGCGTCGCGTTGGAAAGTTAAAGCATCTTCACCCATGAAATAAATAATAAATTTTTCTCCACGCCTGAAAATTTAGGAGCTTGTTTTTTCTTCACACTCTGAAAATAAATAGATTTTTTCTCACCCAAAATATAAGAGATATATTTTCTTCACCCATAAAATATAGGAGATTATTTTCTTCACCCATAAAAGTTTAGGAGATATCTTTCTTCAACGACCTGAAAATTTAGAGAAACTTTCTCACCCGAGAAAATAATAAATGTTTTTCTTTCACCCTGAAAATTTTCTAAATTTTTCTGTGAAAATTTTCTATAAGTTAAGATCATCCATTTCTACTATGCTCTTTTTTACGCATGATATAGTAGTGTACGAATAGTTGCAGTTTAGACCGCAAAGAAGCTATAGGACGGTTGAGCGCTTGTAATATGTTTTATGTCTAACGTAAAGCGTAAACCATAAAATTTTGTTAAGAAAATGAGTCAATTTCAAAGTTTACAAGTTTTAAGAGGTCGAGTTGAATAAAATATTCATTATGCTTACTTATACGCATTAGATGAGCTTACAAACCAAGCAGACATATTATTGAGTGCGAGCGCGTAGAGCGGCGGCGTGGAGGCGCGCGAGTCTTTATACATGATAATTTGTCATGTTATATCTCCTATTCTTTTCCCATCTTTCATTAGCATTGTAGGTCTCATTTTTGATCATGTAGAGTACTATGAACAATAACCGCTTATGATAATACCTCTTATAACAGATAAATCAAAGAAATGGATTTGATTCATTTGGGTTGTTTTGTTTTTGTTAATGTATTCCTTAATTGACATATCAAATTGTTTTCATCTCTTAATACATTGACTCTTGAAATGTAGAAGATCATTTTTTTTATAGTTTTATCAAGAAACAAACTGCTCTAAACACCCCTAATTTAACTTTGATTAATTTGTTCTGGCTTACTATCTCAGATATTAACTACTAAAAAGTAATCCTTCTATGTTATGTGGTATAACATTTATTAATAGAATATTTTTACTTAATTTGGATTCATTGGGTTTTTACTCCTATTTACCAAACACTCTTTAAAAACTATGCAACAATCTTAAATATTTAAAACACTAAACGATCATGCTAAAAATCATCAAAATTTAAATTATTTTTTAATAGTTTACGCCCCAATTATCCATCACATCCATAACTGATTGTCTCTTTGGGTTTTTAAACATGGAACAACGAGCGGAAATTCGTTGATGCTACTGCACAATAGATCCTGCCTTTGCTAATTTATTGACGTAAAATAATTTTTATATATACGAAAATTATTGTTTATTACTCTACTGTTGAGTTATATGACAGGAAAATTAATTTTTATAACTCTTGGGTAATTATCTCTCGAGCGGTAGCGGGGGGAGCGGGGAGATGGACGAGTATATCCAATCGTATTGTATCTGGCATCTACATTCCCTCCGCACACTGATCAATTAACTACACCGCATTTTCTTTTTCTTCCGTGCATGTACTCAGGTTTAATGGGGATGGTGACTAGAGTGGACTATAGAGAATGATGTCAGTTTGTGACACCCCGGAGTAATTAAATTATTTAGTTAAGTATGTAAAATTAAGGTTAAACTTATTAAAAAATTTAATTATTATCAAACTTGTTACTTATTATAAAAATTTTCCTCAGTTTAAGTTGCTTTAATCTTATTTGTGGACCTCATCCTATCCTATTCGGGCAGGGGTGTTTATAAAAAACCACAGCGGCGAGCGCGCGCGGGCGCGGAGCCAAAGACTATAACGAACGGACGAGGTGTTTCATACAAGGAGTTCGATGCTTTTAACCCAAAGATATGATGTCAAGGTGGTGTGATAGTCCTACACTTCTATTTGGAGAAAATGAATTAGTCCCAAGATAGATGTTGTGGGGAGAACCATAAGGTTAAGTTACCACCGTCCTTATCGTAAGGCCCTAACATGAGGAACTCCAAGGTCCAACTAGAGGTCGGTGACAGGGCGGCGGGCGCGGGGGGGCTGTGAGGTGCATAACCAGAAAGACTTTAATACTTTGGGCAAGAGAGGAGTTCTTCCAAACAATGAGATGCAAAAGGCTGGAAATCTAAGTTTGTGTCAAGCCATGTCCCTGGCATCGCGCGTACGACTATCATTCCTAATTTTTTCTAAGTTAGTCCCTCATTTGTTACCCCATGCTAAGAAAACACAAGAGATTGAGAGGTACATCTATGGCCTTTGCTCCGACCATCTCAATGGAGGCACAAAACAAGAGCCAACAACAATTCAAGTGTTAATAACTAAAACTGAATGCTAACCGATTGATCAGATTAGAATGGAGCGTTGAAATAAAGTATTTCCAAAAGAAGGGAATAAAAAAAGGAGGCCGAGTAGGGATGGAAATGCTAGGATATATAAGAGTCTAGATGGGCGCGCCGCGCGCGCGTGGCGAGAGAGTGCGCGGCGCGCGCGCCACCAAACCACTTTAGGACGAGTACATCCATTAATGCACCCAAAGCACAAACTGTAACATCACCATCAACATGAGTAAACCGGGTTTCGCTTTGTAGCGCGAGAGTCCAATCGCTTACAACACCTTACCAAGTGTGAGGAAGAGGGCGATAAGGGCCTAGGTAGAGAATCCCCCAAATGCTAGAAACTTCGACTGCTCTTGTGGAGCATTTGAATGTAGTGAAACCTGACCACTACAAACAGCATGGACTAATTGAACCAGCCATCAAGACTGGGAGGAAAATCTTCTAAATCAACAATGACTGTTCTGAGGGAGGACAAGTTGTGGGGAACAATGGATCAGACGTTGAAAGAGCTTTTTATATGTGAGCATTAGGTCTCACGCCATAATCCCAAACTATACGGAACGCGAGGTCACTTTAACAAACACTATCTAAAACTCCAAAATTCATTCTGTCCGATTATAGCTTTGTTTCCACTACTTTCATGCCCCTGTTAGACATAGATCCCAGTAACTTAGGTTTTAGCTATGAGATCAAAATAACTAGCGTCAACTATAAGATCAATGAGGGTTATTCGCTGCGGAGATGCGCGCGACTAAGATAAAGGTCACATCTTTAGTATTGACTTATAACCTTCTAGACACGGAAGTTATTGATTATGATCAGTAGTGAATGGACTTTGGTTTTCGCAGGCAAAGGGCCGAGATTGTTTGCCATGAAAGGTAGTTAGGAATCCTCCCACTACCAAACAACAAAATACTTAAGACTTAAAGAAAGGCTAGAAAGAGGTGAGACATTATAAAGTTTAAGAAACTGAAGTACATACTACCAAACAACAAAATACTTAGAGTCTTAAGAGAAAGGCTAGAAGAGAGGGTGAGACATTATAAGAGTGTAAGAAACTGAAGTACATAGTTGTCGTTAGAAACATTTCAGAGGTATTTCCTGACTACCTATCAGGATTACCCCCATCCTGAGAAATTGAATTTCATATCGACTTAATCCCTAAAGTTATGCCGATCGCAAAGTCCCCCTATCGTTTGACGCCCTCTGAAATGGAGGAGTTGTCAAGTCAACTCAAAGAACTCTATGACAAGGGTTTCATTTACGACCGAGCTCGTCACCATGGGGAGCATCGTTATTGTTTGTCAAGAAAAAGGATGGTTCATTTAGGATGTGTATTGACTATATAGAGTTGAATAAGCTAACCATCAATAACCGTTATCCCCTCCCAAGAATAGACGACCTATTCGATCAACTGAAAGGATCACAATATTTCTCTAAGATAGACCTTCGGTCCGGATACCATCAGCTGAGAGTGCACGAGGACGACATTCCAAAGACTGCATTTAGAACTCGATATGGACATTTCAAGTTCACAGTAATGCCCTTTGGTCTGACGAATGCACCAACAATATTCATAGACTTGATGAACCGAGTATGTAGACCATACCTAGACAAGTTTGTAATAGTATTCATAGACGACATCTTGATTCTCTAAGAGCATGAGATGCGCCTAGGGTTAATCTTAGAACTGCTCAAGAAGGAGAAACTGTACGCAAAATTCTCTAAGTGTGAATTCTGGTTACAAGAAGTGCAGTTTCTTAGGCATGTGATTAACGGTGATGGCTTACATGTAGACTCCAGCAAGATTGAGGCTGTTAAGAATTGGAAAACCTTTAGAACTTCATCAGAGGTTCGTTCATTCTTAGGATTAGCAGGATACTATCGTCGATTCATAGAGAACTTCTCCAAGATAGCCAAACCCCTTACCATTTTGACACAGAAACACAAGGAGTATGTTTAAGGTAAAAAACAAGAGAGGGCATTTCAGACCTTGAAGGATAAGCTCTATAATGCACCTCTTCTAGCACTTCCTGATGGATCAGAAGATTTTTTAGTATACTACAATGCATCAGGATTAGGACTAGGTTGTGTACTGATGCAAAGAAGAAAGGTGATAGCATATGCCTCTAGACAGTTGAAAATCCATGAGAAGAATTACACCACCCATGATTTGGAATTAGGAGCAGTAGTATTTGCCCTTAAGATATGGAGACATTACTTATATGGGACAAAAAGCGTCATATACATCGATCACAAGAGTCTCCAACATATTTTCAATCAGAAAGAGCTGAACATGCGTCAACGTCGTTGGATAGAACTATTCAGCGACTATGACTGCGAGATTCACTATCATCCTGGTAAGGCAAACGTAGTAGCCGATGCACTAAGTCAAAAGGAGAGATTTAAGCCTAATAAAATTAGAGGAATGAACATGACCATTCAGTCGAGTATCAAGGATAAGATACTAGCGGCTCAGAATGAAGCATCTGAGGCTGTCAATACTAGCAGAAATGCTGTCGATCAGTTGGAACGTAGGAGTGATGGAGCCTTATATTATCTAGATCGAATATGGGTCCCTTTGACGGGCAATGTGAGAACCCTGATAATGGATGAAGCTCATAAGTCTAAATACTCAGTACACCCAGGAACAGATAAGATGTACTATGACCTTAGGGATATGTATTGGTGGTCAGGAATGAAGAAAGACATAGCCCTGTATGTTAGCAAGTGTTTGACTTGTTCTAAGATCAAAGCTGAACATCAGAGGCCATCCGGCTTACTGTAGCAACCTAAAATCCCAGAATGTAAACGGGAGAGAATAGCCATGGACTTTATCACCAAGTTGTCAAGAACCAAAAATGGGCATGATGCAATCTGGGTTATTATGGACAGGTTGACAAAGTCTGCTCATTTCCTACCCATTCGTGAGGACTATAAGATGGATAGGCTAGCTAGACTCTACCTCAATGAAATCATTGCAAGGCATGGAGTGCCAATTTCAATCATATTCGACCGTAATAGTCACTTTACATCAAGGTTTTGGTAGTCAATGCAAGAAGCACTAGGAACCCAACTAGACATAAGTACGGCTTACCATCCACAAACTGATGGTTAAAGCGAGCGTACCATTCAAACCTTGAAAGACATGCTCAGGGCATGCGTCATGGACTTCAGAGGAAGTTAGGACGTTCATCTTTTATTGGTTGAATTCTCTTACAACAATAGTTACCATTCTAGTGTGAGATGTGCACCGTTTGAAGCACTTTATGAGAGAAAGTGTCGTTCACCAATCCTATAGGAAGAAGTAGGAGAAGGACAATTAATAGGACCAAAACTTGTGCAAGAAACCACTGAGAAGATCTCACAAATCAAGGATATGCTTAAGGCTGCATGAGATCTTTAAAAGAGCTATGCTGACCAACGTAAGAAATCCCTTAAATTCATTGTAGGTAATCATGTCTTACTCAAAGTGTCGCCTTAGAAAGGTGCGGATCGCTTTGGGAAGAAGGGCAAGCTGACCTTATGGTACGTTGGACACAGTGAGATCACTGAGAGGAATCGGTCTTGTAGCCTATAGACCTAAAGACTACCTCAAGAGCTAAATGTTGTCATGACATGTTTCCATGTGTCCAAACTTCAAAAAGTGTTTAGCTGAAGCCAACATAACAAATACCTATAGATACATCCAAGTTGAAGTAAGTTAAACTTTATAGAAGGAACTAGTAGAAATCCTAGAGCGTGAATACAAAAAGCTAAAGCAAGTTAGAATGCATCGTCATGTTCGATGGAATTTGAAATGAGGACCTAAGTTCACTTGAGAACGTGAGGATCAGATGACACTCAAATACCCACATCTCTTCAGCTCTAGTACTAGTTAAATTTCGGGGAGAAATTTCTTTTAAAGGGGGTAGAATGTAACCCTTGCGGATTTTTTAGTTCCACAATGTACAATTTTAGTCCTTTGACTTTATGACTTTTAATATTTTTGTCGGGTCAGTTACTGTATTGACGGTAGTCAATCTACATTTTCATTGTTCAGTAAATCTTTATTTCATACATTAAACCTTTTTAGAGGTTTACAATCTTAATTGATTCATTTCCGAGAGATTTGTCCTGCAAACGGCTTAGAATGTCAAAAAACGCGTTCCGACACGTCCAAAATTGTCAATACAAAATCTAAGACAATCTAACTCTAAAACATGTCATGTGAATAGTCTAAATTCATGTAAAAGTGATTTTAAACACAATAAAAATACTAAGAAACTTTGGGTCAACTCGACACAAAATGAAGCAACCCGAGACCCTCTTGGATCCCCTTGACTGGTCGAAGCAAATAGAAGACAAGGAGGCAAGATTTTAGGGCCTTGGTCTCCTAAGGACATGTATATCTAGATATTTTGCACACGTTTCTTCCACACACAAAAAATTCTTCCTCCCCTTTTCTTCCTTTCCCTCTTGCGTCCGATTTCACACACACACACACACACACACACACACACACACATAAATCCATAAATTTTCCAACTTTGATAAAAAAACATAAAGGTTTAAGCGTGTTAGGATGATTCTAAAAGGTTTGGGCAAAGGAAAAACAACGTTTGGGTTGTTGGTTTTGTGTCGATCTCGTCTTCAAAACCCTCTTTTGTAAGTTTTCAAATTTCAATTTAACTTGTACTTTTGTATATAAAATGATGCATAGATGTTAGTTGTGCTGTGCGTTTTCTAAAAATCAAACACGAAAAAGGTACGAAACCCCTTATAGGCTGCGTTTTGGTTCGAACTCGAGGGAAAAAAGGAAAACAAGGGTTGGTCATTTTGATAAAGTGGTTGCATTGGTGAGATAACATTATTTGCCTATTTTAGAATATAGCTTATTTGGCTAATTTATAAGCTCTAGTGAGCTTATTTGGGCTTATTTATAGTTCAAAAACCACAAGAGACAAAAAGCGAGTGCTTTTGGTTATTTACCTCTTATGTCATATTTTCGTAAGCTTATTTTGATAGCTTTTTGGTATAACCAAATGTATTACATAGCTTATTAGCTTATTATGAAGTTAAACATACTAGATACGAGCTTATGAGGCTCACGGCCCAATAAGGCCCAATAAGTCGTAGCTTATTGTGGACCAACTTATTTTGATAACGATTGTTTGGGGCTTATATTTACTAATGGGCTTTAGTATTAGGCCTAAATCGTATTTTATACTTACTAATAACCTATTGGATTTCCTATTAGGCCTTAAGGCCCAATAAGTGGAAAATTACCGTTTTAAAGTTCAGTAGAACGACTTTTGAAAAATGAATTAACTCTATTGCACAAGTTTAGTCTTTTGGAAAGAAGGATTTTGATAAATCGTTGTGAAAGCGAAGATTTTGGGTAATTGTCGAAATGTTGATTATTCTAGGAAAAGTGTTTGGAAAATAAGGTTTGAGAACATTGGGAAAACTTTTTATAAACGAACGGGTCATGCCGAAATTTCATAAAAATCCTATACTTAGTATATTTTTCAAAAACTTACCTTTTCAACAAAATAATAATATATTATTATTTTAATAAATCGACTAAAGGATAAAAAATACATTTTATAATTTTATAAATTATAAAACTTCCCCGAAACGTTTTGTAGAATTAAAACGTGTCATTTCGTACAACAAATACAATTAAACAAGGTAACTAGGGTTACCGGATGTATATACCGAAACATATTCATTTGCGTCTATAATCTAAGTCATGCTATTTTACTTTTATATTTTCATAAATAGTGTAAGTATACATAGTATCTAAAGTATATACTTGGTATATCTTCTTCGCGTCTAAATCACCAACCACAACGCAACCAATACTACTAAAAGCAACAACACGAAACATTTTCAAAACTCCTATGCATCACAATTAAGTACACGTTTCAAACATAAAGCTAAGTCAAACAAATTGCTAGGTCGTGTCTGGAAGCCGTCGTACGCCGTTGTTTGACTGTCATAAATTCAGCTACTTATCATCTTGTTAAGGTGAGTTCTCGTAGCCCCACTTTTCAAATTATTTTCCGTTAGGGGAAAATGATAATCAAATTCATTTCAATGCTTTTCATTTGTGCAAAACTACTATTTCATTTTGGACAATGCTATGTGCTTATGATTACGTGTATGAATGCTATGTGGATTCTATGTCAATTTCTATGTGAATGCTATTAGATCAATTCATGCAAAGTTCTATGTGGACTTCTGCTCAACACTACATACATTCAACTATTTGCCGACCTATGTTTAGCTCCAGCTGGTAGGCTTTAGGTGCGGAGGACAATAAGCGCTCATGACCATTGGGAATGGTTAGTATCTTTGAAAGTCTATGAATCTAAATCAAACACTATGATAGCATAGGATTGCTATGTTGGAAATCAAACACTATGATAGCATAAGATTGCTATGTTGGAAATCAAACACTATGATAGCATGGGATTGCTATGTTAGAAGTCAAAGTTATATGCATTGGCACAACAACTAGGTTGACTTCTAAACCTACGAGCTCACCAACTTTATGTTGACCTTTCTAGTAACATTTCAGGTGTTTATTTACTTGTTAACTCAAGATAGTATCTTAGAGACCTAGCTTATCCCCGAGTGATCAATCGGTTTGAAGGATTGCATTAAGACTTTGTTTTTCACGTTCATGTTCTGAGATTATTCTAGACTTATTTCGTCCCCATGTTGGGACTTGGTTGTAATAAATTTCAAACTATGTGACGAGTTCATTGACTTAAATGACAAAAGTTCATACTTGTCGTCGAAGATTGTCGTGACACTTTGGAAATGCATTTTAGATTTCTCTATTTTGTAACATGTGTTATGACGATTCATTCTCCGTCGCATCCCGTGTTTCCACCGTTGTTGGGGTGTGACATTGTGAACTTTTTCTGTTGGCTGAAATATGACCGAAACTTTGCCTTCAAGTCTTCATAGTTAACTATGCTACCTACATTTTGTCCATTCCACCATATTCGAGTGGAATATTTAAGAGTGTAGGTGAACATATGGTAGGCTATAGGCATTGCCTATTTCTGCATACGAATGGCTCTTTCAAAAAGGTGCAAGTAGTTATCGGGTTCCACTTTCCCATCTTAGGAGCCCACGTGAGGAGGCATTTTTAGTCCATCTGGAAGAGGGTAGTCCTCTATCCAACATAAAAAAGGAGTTACGCAGCTAATATAGTATGCGAACAGGCCAGCAGGACCATAGGTCCGGTACATGGGTGCATTTGGTAATGGATTGGTAGGCTGTGCATAAATAGGATAGCTGTTGTGGGGTACATTCGAAGGATACACGGGCCCACTATAATTGGGAAATTCCATAATGCTTCATAGGAGCCATGTTGTACCCTCCAGATGATGGTATAGAGAGGCCCCTCCAAAGGAAGGGTTACTAACATGGGTATGAAAGGGATAACTTGAAGGCTGGTTATAGGTCATACTAGCATGAGACTCAGTGTAAGGGTTAACATAACTAGGCATATGACCATTGGAAGTAGGTTGTCGGCTATTAGTTATGAAAGGTGGAGCATTATGTGAAAGGTATGTACCGTTAAGAGGGAGATTCCTCCCTAGATCTGTCGAATGCTGATTACCTCCGTACCCGGAGGTTATAGTCGACTATAGAGGCTGCCAATTCTCACTTATTCCCAAGTGGGTTACGAGTAGTGGAGGAAGATTTCCTCTATGGCCCCCCTTCTTCTACCCTTGGTTCTAAAGGCCTCCTGCCTTCAGATTCTCTTTCAACCCTGCTCCCATCCCTGTTTGGAGCATCTTCGAATTCTACGACTCTTCCTCTATGTCTCCGAGCACGTGGAGACCCTGTTCGGAGCACATGAGTAGCTTCCCTCACACGTACTGGCCTTGGTTCCATTTCTCTTTCTTCATCATATTCCTCACTGTAGTAGTCCAACTCAGTTCGGACGTCCTTATTATGAGCATGTCTTCTGCGGCCCCTTAATAAGGATTCGAGGACCTCGTAGTAGCTTCTATGAAGGCTGGACTAATCTAAAGATTGGGATTAGCCGAGGTGGAGGCATGATTGGTGAGTGGCGTGTTGTTAGGAGATCTGGTAGTGAATGTGAAAGCGGTTATTGGGGGTAATTCACCCACGTTTTGACCGGGTAAAGGGGTTAAGGTCAAAAACCCGGTGGTGGTGAATCTTTTCTTTCGCTTGTCATGCCGAAAAAGTATGTTAGGTAATTTGAAGGTTATAGACTCGGTTTTTACGGGACTAATTGTAGCGGTCCTACGGATGGCACCACTGATTGTGGTTTGGCACGACCAAGCTTCGATGGTGATCGAAGAGTATGAGGGTGGTGTTTGAACTGCCAAACCGTTTAAATGGAAACACTACGTTAAGTGAAGCGCATGGTTGTGACCTTGCGAATCACCTCCGACGTAAGAATAAGTATGGTTTTATGATGACAATAAGTGCGTATGTAGTAAAATGTAGGTGTTGAGAGCGTAAATCAAACCTGAGCACCTTGCCATCTATTTATAGGTGATGAAAATAGGCTGGAACATGCACTTTAGCCGGTGATCGTGGGGGTGTCCCACGATTTAAGAGGATTACAGGAAATTATGTACCACAATCCCTACCTTGGCAGGGATAGATCGTAGGTTTTGACTTAGTCAGACCTAGCCTCTGCGTCAGTTTCATCGAAGGGCACACCCCGGAGGGCGTTGGGCTTCGAGTGGCGGATTCCCTTAATGGTAACCATCGCGAAGATGATTTTACGCCACTATAAACTATTCGAAGGTTTCCAAGTGTCTTTGGGAGTAGATCTCTTTCGAGCTCGGAAGGGAGGCATTCGAGCCGAATCGAAAGGTACTTCATCATGTGTCAATGATGATCTTCCCTACTATCACACCCATGTCCCCATGGCGATATAAAATAGTAAACAAGTTTTGTTCGTGATATTTGTGTTCGAATTTAGATTCCTTTTAAGATAACATTCTTATTAAAAATCATGTTAAATATGTCTTTAGAATGACATGTCATATATTAATTGTTTTTCAAAAGTAAAAGAACGAAACTTTGTAAAAGACGAGTGGTTGTCCTTAAAGAAGATAAAGAAAAAATAATTGGTGTTATCTTATTGAAAATCGAGATACAACATGCCTCATCACCATACATATGCAATGTATTAGATAAATGTCTGGCAACCATATGCACATGTAAATCTTTTTGACATTGCAACAAAAATAAAGTTCGGTACTTTAAATTTAGAGAAAACGAGTGGGTTTGCCAGCGCTCCGCTGCGGGACGATTAGTGGGCATCGTTGTGGGTTGACTGAAGTGGGTCCGATGGTGATTCTCATTGTTGTTGCGATATTTGAGTATTCTTACTTGATATATTACTGCTCTTCTTGTTTCAGTTCCAACACATTCTGCAAGGTATTCCTGCAGAGTATAGCAAATTGTTAGCATCATGACATTGATTTATTGTTATAAACCAAGAACCAATAAGATCATAAGGACTTCGATATAACAAATATCAAATAATTTATGGCCAGAAGACTTAAACCTAAAGCTCAATTCCGCCGTTGCAGAATACAACCTTAAAAGACCATACTTGCTCTGTCCCTTTACAATGCAATATCTAGACTTGCAAATATAACAATTCGATATGTGGTGACTATTTGTCAACTCTTTAAATTTTATCCTTTTGATATAGCAAAATAAAGAAAACTTGGTAGACCAAAATCAATGTCAAAAACTTAAAGTAATCATTTCTAACTGACAATAAAGTAAATTTAGACTGAAAACTTGTTAAAACTGGAAATGTTGATCGAGAAAACCTAACGGAAAGCGTTCAATCGTTGGACGTGGGACTAATATTAAGGTCTTGTTGATGAAATTCTATCACCTTAGTACATTAACTTGATTATATGTTAAAGTGATGCATCATTTACAGGAAGCCATGAGGCATCCACCCATAAACACTTCAAAAAGCAGTTGCTTGCATCCCCTTTTAAAGGTTACGTGGATTGTGTTAATAGTACAAAATCAAATATGAAATAAAGGGAACTATCAACCTGAGTGTAGTGAGTATCAAGATCAACCGCTGCTCTTTGCTCTGGAGTCTTTGACCTCAAAAAGCGCATTGCAATTGTTAAGGTTTGACGGTCAAGCTGCAGAAGAGAAAAGGAATTAAGGCAAGAATTCAAAGCCAGGTTTGCTTATTACTTCAGTTTCAGACTTATGATTTTTTTCTTTCTAATATTGATATTGATACTGATATCATACATCATTCTCTAGATCAAGTCCACTATTTATATGCACTTGTATAACTCTCTTTATTATAATACCTAGTATAAATTGATTACTATGGGGAATCATGATGTAGAAACATATCATCATAATAATGAGTAGGTCTAATATTTTCGATCTTAGAATTGTATATTGATTAGTTTGATCATGGTATTGACCCGATTGACTTATAAAACCATGCTCCTTATATGATATCACGAGTAAAGTTACACATAGGCTCTAATAATTTAAAACAAATGAAATTGCCAAGGTATGCTGATTGAACAACATGCCACTAAAGTTACCTGAGATTGATAAGGCATTTTAGCTTCTGTTTCACTTTCTGATTCGCTACTTTGTGTCTTTGCATTCCGTTACCTTTGAGGCAGATTGCTCTTAGCCTCAAAAGCTGATTTTTCAGCATCTTTTAATTTTGCCAGCTCTTGTTCATAATCATGATAACATTTCGGGCAGCATGGTGGCATTCGTGGGGAGTTCGACATCATTGTTGAGATGTTTTTGAAAGAATTCAAAGATTCAAGTGAGCTTTCGAACATTCCATTAGGCCTGCTCCTATATATATACCAAATTAAACACATGAATTTGTTGATGGTGATTGCCGATTGTTCTGAGTATATACGCCAATCCTAAATCAGCATAAATCGATGTCTACAGCCTTTTACGATATAATAAATACCAATGATCGAGCTTTTCACCTGTAATGCAGTTCTTTGATGAAGCTCAACTCTTTGATTTCAGAAACTTTTTTCATGAAAATGGTCATAGGAAGATGTGACGGAAGGTGGACTTTACGGCATAATCTGTTCCATCGCTTCTCCTCTATTCAATGTATCATTGACACCCAAAAAAAATCAAAGACAGCAGTTAACAGCGGTTCGGCGTGTCCATTTAATCTGCAAAAATTATCACATTTTTATCATCATTCAAATGTCGTAATGAAACCAAAAACACAGAATATTTGAATACGTTGATCAGCTACGCGCACTTACATTTGGAAGAGGAAGAATTGTCTAAAAGATGAGACCAGCTGCAATAATAAAAATTATCAACAGTTTTTGTTAACCATTATCTAAGCTGTAATATTCATGACAGAACTATGTACTTATGTATCGAGCTACCCGTTGTGTGCCAGAGAATCTTGGATTGCAGTTTCAACCACTAAAACGTTTAATGTGCAACATTATTGATATTCAGATGAGCAATTTTCCCGGGGTCACTACAGACGTGAGCATCTATCGAGTGAATCGCGGTCAACTGTAAAAGAAGCCATCAGATAGTGTTAGTTTACGCGCAGTAAATGTGTATATGCGAGTATTTACTTTAAAGGAATTGCGCAAAGAAAAAAGAGTATGTAATTCAAACTGATTATACCATTTGGCTTGGAACATAAAAAAAGTCTATATGTTCAGCTTAACAACAACAACTTCGAAAATGATCCACGTTGACTCAAAAAGCTCATGGAACCAAAATACATGTTTAAAATGTTAAAAGTAGTGGTGATAACTAAAATGTTGTAACCTAGTATTGCATAACCGATAAAATAGTAAACTTTTCGTATACACCATTGTATGTATTACCAGTTGATTAAAATTATATCGACGTACCATATTTGATACTATAATCTATAAAAAAAAGTCTAATTGAGTGGTGTTTTACCTTAGAAAAATGTTAGCTAAAGGTAGTTTCATCCGTATTTGATTCTTGCATCACAACCCCACGTGTCCCATTTGTTAGGCTAGTACGCAAACATCTCTTAAGTAAACAACAAAATCCAAACATGGTTTTCTAAGATAGCACTCACCTCTTTCGGATTAATCAGCCCACCCACCATTGCAACGTCACCTCATAAGTGAAACTAAATCTGCAAAAATTAAAAACTGATGTAGAAAAAAAAAATTAACAGAATTGTGACATCACATATAAAGCGAATAGCCAGCTTAAGATTATCATAGCTTTCCAATTCAATGTGTTTTCAGTATATGTAGGCCATGGCTGAGATTGGCTGAAGGGTCATTTAGAATGGCTGAAGTAAAGGGTCCTACGAAGAAAAGATTGGCTGAAGTAAACTGCTTAAAATGAAAATTGACTTGACATTTAACCCGTTTCTATATTTTTTTTAACATCTGCACCTGTTAACCTTTTCAGTCGCTAAAAAAATAATTTACCAAGTAGAAAAACGTTTGCAAACAATTTACTAATCATGTACGTTACTTCGGTGATCTAATCTAATCCAAAGACATGATGTTACTTTAGTGACCTGATCTAATCCAAATACGTTTCTGTCATAATCTGATCCAGACACTCCTTATTCTTAATTTTTATAGTAGCCTAATCCAAACACACCTTATTCTTATTTATGTAGTAACCTGATATAAATTGCTACCGTAAGATCATTATTAAAGCATGTACAATGAAACATAAATGTGAGAGAATTTCATACCCGTTCGTTCATTGAGTTTTCATCTTCCTTCAAAGAGCTTCTAAGAGTATAATACTTTATGTAAATTTCAGCTCCCAAGGCCCAGTTCTCGATTTCTGATTTATGATCTTCCATTGAGGCCGCAAGCCTCCATATCTCTGATTGTTTGCCTACTCCATAAAAGAATGATTAAGCAAATTAATATATAGTTTTAAAAACTTTAAGATCGTAAAGTTACAAAGTTTTATACCATCAAATAGCCACATTTTCTAACATTATCACTGGAAATCAGTAAGTCCAGAAACAACAGGGGCGGATCAACAGGGTTTGTTGGATAATGCAACAGATTAAACATTTATAAGAGTAGTTTGAGACATATTCTACAACACCGTGCCTCGACAAAGATGCTTTCATCTATTTAAATATAATTAGCAAGCAACGGTTTAGGTCATAAGCAGGAAAATAGCTAATCCAAACATCTTCAAATCAAGTCTTATAAATAAGCCCCATAAGCTCAAATAAACAAACCCATAAGCCTAAAAAAGCAACCTACCAGCTTAACCACAAAAAAAACACAAAATTTATTTATAAAAAGCCTCAATGCTTACCTCTGAAACTCATATCTAGCATACAAAGACCAGAAACAAAGATCACTTTTGCAGCAAACGCCACCTATCCGGCCTAAACTTCAGTCATAACTGTTGGCGTATAGTTCGGAATGGGTCGGACCCAATGGGTCGAACCCGATAAAAGGGTGGCCCACATCCTACGTAACCCTAATCCATACACTATATATACAAGGTAGGATCATCCTACCTACAGATACCTACACAGGTTATTCTCTACCACCTCTTTACTATATGCTTATACTATTCTGACTTGACCGTCGGAGGGTGGATCCCGGGGCTCCAGCCTCGGGTCCCCTTCTAACCGGTTCTTCTTTGTTGGCAGCACTATTCAAGGCCCGGAAAGACAACGAACGGCACCAGGAGAGTCGTCAGGACTGGCCGACCAAATTATGCATCAACAATAACAATTTTTCCTATAACAAAAAACAACACATAAATTCCAACCAATCAATCAATTATAAACATTGAAACCAAAACCCCTCATAAAAACAAAAAACCCCTAATCTTTTTTACAGAAATCTAAATTTATACACATAAATTAGGTCAATAAAAGACACCTAATGATATTTCAACTACCATAGGATTGCATGAACCCATCTCCAAACACAAATCAAACAAAACTCGTATCAAAATCAATTGCTTCGATTAGGCAAAAGATTGAAGAAGACGTGTGTATGTTTATGATTAAGCCAAAAGAAAGTGGAGAAGATGAAGGAGAGTTTTAGTGGTTGAAACTTCAATCCAAGATTCTCTGGCACACAACGGGTAGCTCGATACATAAGTACATAGTTCTGTCATGAATATTACAGCTTAGATAATGGTTAACAAAAACTGTTGATAATTTTTATTATTGCAGCTGGTCTCATCTTTTAGACAATTCTTCCTCTTCCAAATGTAAGTGCGCGTAGCTGATCAACGTATTCAAATATTCTGTGTTTTTGGTTTCATTACGACATTTGAATGATGATAAAAATGTGATAATTTTTGCAGATTAAATGGACACGCCGAACCGCTGTTAACTGCTGTCTTTGATTTTTTTTGGGTGTCAATGATACATTGAATAGAGGAGAAGCGATGGAACAGATTATGCCGTAAAGTCCACCTTCCGTCACATCTTCCTATGACCATTTTCATGAAAAAAGTTTCTGAAATCAAAGAGTTGAGCTTCATCAAAGAACTGCATTACAGGTGAAAAGCTCGATCATTGGTATTTATTATATCGTAAAAGGCTGTAGACATCGATTTATGCTGATTTAGGATTGGCGTATATACTCAGAACAATCGGCAATCACCATCAACAAATTCATGTGTTTAATTTGGTATATATATAGGAGCAGGCCTAATGGAATGTTCGAAAGCTCACTTGAATCTTTGAATTCTTTCAAAAACATCTCAACAATGATGTCGAACTCCCCACGAATGCCACCATGCTGCCCGAAATGTTATCATGATTATGAACAAGAGCTAGCAAAATTAAAAGATGCTGAAAAATCAGCTTTTGAGGTTCAGAGCAATCTGCCTCAAAGGTTACGGAATGCAAAGACACAAAGTGGCGAATCAGAAAGTGAAACAGAAGCTAAAATGCCTTATCAATCTCAGGTAACTTTAGTGGCATGTTGTTCAATCAGCATACCTTGGCAATTTCATTTGTTTTAAATTATTAGAGCCTATGTGTAACTTTACTCATGATATCATATAAGGAGCATGCTTTTATAAGTCATCGGTTAATACCATGGATCAACTAATTATACAATCTAAGATCAAAATATTAGACCTACTCATTATCTGTTGATATGTCTTCTACATCATGATCCTATAGTAATAATTATACGCTCATTAACATTAGATTCTGAAGGTATTATAATAAAGAGAGTTATACAAGTGCATATAAATAGTGGACTTGATCTAGAGAATGATCTATGATATCAGTATCAATATCAATATTAGAAAGAAAAAAAATCATAAGTTTGAAGTAATAAGCAAATGTGGCTTTGAATTCTTGCCTTAATTCCTTTTCTCTTCTGCAGCTTGACCGTCAAACCTTAACAATTGGACGTGAGACGATCATTTCGTAAACTATAAAACTCTTATAAATATAATTTTTATGTTTGAAAATAACAATAACATATTGACCGTCACATCACTTCTTGAACACAACAAACCTAAACCAAAAACTTGATAATTTTTGTGTTGTGTTTCATGTGGCGTCATAAATGATCACCTCCTCTTATTAGAGACGTAGGCATTTGCGTCATGTTTGGGGAAGACGCATACCAAAATTGCTTGGTTGACAAGAAAAGTTCATCGGTGTACCTATTATTTCTTTCATTTCATTTTGTCTATCCAAACCAGAAAAACAAACCAACAAACAAACTCTTTCATTTGTAAAATCAACTTTCTAGATTTGATATCCGAAGATTCAACTCATCACAAATTTCTCCGCCTACAACTTCCATTGATCAGGTAAAGTAACCATTATCTTATATGATTACAACTATTATTTCTTAAATGTAATGAACCCGTAAAAATAATAGTATTTGTATGACATGTTACTATGTTAGGTTGTTGATATGAGCCGAGAAAGAATAGGAAATGGAAATGATAGACGACAGCCTCGAAATTATCGTCGCCAAGAATGGATTCCTAGAGGATCAACACCTAGTATTCCTCCTCCTCCATTAGATACAACTAATATTAACATTAATACCCCATTTGCTTCGAACTCCCTCTTAGATGCAAATCATCATCATCCCCCTAATAACAGATCACATAATGTTAGTAAGAGCCATTTTATACCTTCTACTAGAGGTCGTGGGTCAGGTGTTGTAAATCATCAGCATCAGCAGAATATGAATATTGTTAATGCTAATAATAGTAATAAAAGAAAGGGGGAATCATTATTGCCCCATCTTGTCAAGAAAGCCCAAGATAGAATTGTTGAAAGGTTCGATTAGTGTATGATACATACGATATGGTGAGAACGTACATCCTCAATATGGTCGTGCCAACTGTTATTCAATTTCATCTGCAATGTATTAGGAAATGGGCTAGAAGCTCCTACTTCTATTGACATTTGTCCTGCTCAGAAAATCAAGGGTTTAATTGGGTATTGTCCTGTTGTCAACGGTTCAGCTTACTTCGTCTAAGGATAACGTATCTTTGTTTTTGTAGGATAGGCAGGATCCTCCATCGATTTGTATCTGACTCCTACATTCTTTGGAGAGCCGTGTGGAAGGGCCGCTGGATAAGGATCACCGTGTTGTAATCATGATGATGGAATGATAGGAAGATGGCCGTTGTCCATTCATCGTTTGTGTCATTCAATGCATCCTGTCCATGTCCGCCTGTAAAAGGCGTTTGCTCCACCAAGGATATGTCCTTGTGGTAATAAAACCATTCCTACTAGATGCTCGGATCAGAAATCTCTTCTTACATGTGGCCAGCATTGTGGTAAGCCGCTAAAGTGTCTACGTCATTGCTGTTCCAAGACATGTCATGTGGTTCCTTGTGATTCGTGTGATGTTTAGATTGATGCTTCTTGTTTCTGCAAGAAAAAGATCAAAGTTGTTGTTTGCAGTGATATGGCTGTGAAAGGACATGCAAATGTGGAAAATGATGGTATCTTTTCGTGCAATTCGTCTTGTGGAAAACCTCTTGGGTGTGGAAACCATGTCTGTAAACACTACAACAATATAAGGGTTTAGGGTCGACAATTTCGACCCTAAGTTACAAAGGGTGTCGACCCAAAGTACTTAGGGTCGACAATTTCGACCCTAACATGTCGACCCAAAGTATTCGACCCAAAATTCTTTGGGTCGACTTTTTCCTTTGCATTTTGGGTCGACAGTGGGGACCACAACATTTCCACCATAAAAGTTGACTAATTTTAGGGTCGACATTGTTTTTGAGACTTTGGGTCGACAATGTCGACCCTAAACTTTTTCTATTTATTAAAAACGTTTTAATATTAAAAACAAATTAATTATTAAAAAATTAGGGTCGACATTGTCTTTGAGACTTTGGGTCGACAATGTCGACCCTAAATTTTTTTTATTTATTAAAAACGTTTTAATATTAAAAACAAATTAATTATTAAAATTTAGGGTCGACATTACCCTAAGTTTTTTGGGTCGACAATGTCGACCCTAAGTTTTGTATTTATTTTCCACCCATTTTAGGGTCGACATTGTCGACCCTAAGTGTGATATTAGGGTCGACAATGTCGACCCTAAACTGTTGCTGGGAAAAAAAAACTGGACTCACCATGCCAGTTTTCCAGATTTTTTCCGGAAAAAAATCTACGTTTTTCATCAATCCGATCGCCACGTCCACCGTACATACAATAACAAATCATAAAACTTTACAATACCACAAAACCACGATACAATTAAATTACTATTCAAGAAATCCACGATACGATAACAAGCCTAAAAGTTTCACAAGTGTTACAACTTCACGATACAAACATAACAAGTCTAAAAGTAATAAGTCTAACAAATCCATGATACAAACATGACAAAACCACAAAACGCTATCCGACCCTCGACCCTCCGACTCATCCTGCAACCTCCCTCATTAACCCCTCCTCGTCCTCCGAGTAGTCCACCACCCGATTGTTATTGTCCTCGTCTCACGTCATTGTCTTCACCCGCCAGGCTCCGAGCCAATTCGACAACGCTTCTGCGTATGTTATATGGGGGATTGGTTATGAAGCGGGGAAGTTCGGGTTGACTGTAAGAAGTAGATGCTAGGTTGGAGTTCATAACGGGGTGATAACAATTGTTAAAGGTATTATTGTTGACGGGAGTGAAAGGAAATTGGCCGACATAGGGAGGTTGGAGTGGTTGGAGTGGGGCGGTATATCTAGGTGCCGGTATATCCAGGTGGGCCGGTATATTGAGACGGGTCGCATAGGAAGGGTTGGAGTGCTGATTATAAGGGAAGGGAGGGTTCAGTAAGTTAGCCCCATTCATGGCTGATTGGGGCATAGTTTGGCGTGCAAAAGCAGGAGCATAAATGGACGAGTAATGGTTTGTGCATAGTTAGAAAAATACTCACCTATGGCTCCATACATCGTCTCACTATTTTGGTACGCCGCGTCAGCCTTCAATGCAGCCAAATAAGCCCGTTGCTGCTCCTCCGCGGTTTGCTTCCTTAACAACTCGGCCTCTTGATCTTTTTGCCTCATTATCCGACTCCAGCTCCTCCCGACTTAAGCATCAGAAATGCCTGAGACCGCGCCCTGCTGGAAAGTTGAGCCACACCCTTTAACTTCCGCCCTTTCCCGACATGTTCTGGCGGTTGGTACTCGGAACGACTTCATCCAAGATATCTTGATCTGTCTTGTACGGGATGACGCCGGCTCTAACCTGATCTTGCATGCTCTTCATATCCAACTGTGAAAGAAAAAAGAAAAAAAAAGGTTAAAACAAATAAAATTAAGTTTATTTTTTTGGGTGTTAAAGACTGTAACGAGTTAAATTACTTTACGTATCCATTCGGTTTTTTGGTCTTAAACTCCCAGATCCCGGCCTCGGTGTGTCTTCCTCCAAGTCTCAATTAGGTTCCATCGTAATGACCTTTCTAAGACTTTCTGTAACAATATCCGAAAAAATTTAATACTAGCTATAAAAAACTATATAAACACCTTAAAATATCACAAAAAATTATAAAGGAGTCATACATATTCGTTCCTGCCTTGGCGCGAATGATTTCTTCCCTTGATGGGTTATGAATCGTGTCTTCTTCGCTCGGTTGGCACATTCTGAAGACTTCTCGCCACCCGATCGGAATGGGACACACCAGTCCAACCAAGTTAATCCACTCATCTTCGTTTCTGTCTCCCACACTTTAGTCGGCGCAGATGATTGCCTTGCCTCCTCGCCGAACATATCTTGTAAAATGATCAGCCTTGATCGTTGCTTATTTTTTGCGCCAAAGGATCCTCAGTTTCAATTGCACCCAAGCTTTAACCCTGTCCCCAACCGAATAGACATTTATTGCCCATCACCACTTTATCCTGATTATTTACCAAGAGGCGAGGTCGAAATAGCTCTACAATAAACATAAAACAGATGCATTTAAATAAACAAACAATTTATTTTTTTTAAAAAACATAACACGCATATCCACACGTCGATAACAGTAAGAATAGAAGTAAAATAAACAATTAATACCTCAAGAGTAGGGAAAATATGCGCTTTATACGCCTCTGGAATTTCTTCCCACTCGCAAGCAAGGGGAAGGTACCGGACTGTTTCCCCCATTAGACTATTCAACATGCTTGCATAATCGCCTGTAGGATGGAACGTACCAAGATCGCCGTAATCAAAGCCGATCGTCAAAGGTCGTTGGTCATTTTGTCTAAACGCCCTCCTTAAGGACGCATTCCCGGTCTCGATACGCAGGTTGGAACCTACAAAGATAAGTTATTGAGTCATGAAATATCAAGTAAAAGAAATTAAAAATAATCAGTGTTATAAAATAATAAATAAACACAATTTCTTACTTTCGCACTGGGCCGGTACGGGCCGGTTGGGCCGTCTGGGTGGAGAACCACCGGCATCCCCACCGTGTGATCTAGGAAATACGCACGCCATCTGTAAAATAACAAGTACAAGAACACACAGTTTCGTGGACCAATTAATGCTAATATAAAAACAATTCCACTCAAATAAAAAATACACATTTAAACATATAAAAACAATTCCATTCAAATGCAAAATTACACATTTAAACATATAAAAACAATTCCATTCAAAGAAAAATTACACATTTAAGCATATAATAACTGTTTCATTCAAACTACATCTTAAGATCGATTGTCATCGGCAATGGATCTTTTGTGTGATGGGGTGCAACAATGGCTTACAATGCTTGATGAATGCAAAAAGACCATCTAAAAATTCTTCGGAATTACGATTGGATATAGTGGTCCAACTCTTATCAATTGTCATAACTGCGTTGCAAATAAACATATTCAAATAATGATTTTTTATTTTTTTAATACCAAAAGGTCATTAACAAATAATGAACTGTTCTGTTTACCCTAAGTGCAACATGAAGGCAATCCTAACCAACTACTTTGAATGTTTCGTCTCATAAATGAATGCGTATACCGATTTACTATTTGAGAATAATTTCGCAGCATTTCCCTCAACTCCCCAAAATATGTGTTTTTCAAGACATATTCGTAGGAGTAAAGCGAAACACTGTCCGAAATCCAATCTCAAAATATAAAACCAATTATACACATTCATATCCTAAATGAGACAAAACATTAAAAAAGCAGAGTCCCAAACAGAGGACTTTCCGAAATTAATTTCGGACGGGTTTTTTATAGGTTGATTAACTTCGGACGGGGATTTTCCGAAATTAATCACTAAATTCCTTAAAAATTCCTAAACCACATATCAATCACTTTTTTCAACTATAAATCATATAAGGGGGAGTTGTGTTTTGTTTCGGCTTATACGTGGGCCCTATGAGCTAATATATTTCGCATATATATCATAATGCAACCATTTTCCGAATCAACAAAAGCAGAAATTGGGCTTATGAAAATATAACCGAATCAAATATGCACCGTAAGCTCACTTTAAGCCGAAACAACCCACCCCTATATGAATTAAATGTTGAAAAGTGATTGATACAAAAACAAATTCCAAATTCATATCAAGTTATATCAAATACAAAAACAAATTCCAAACGAGCCACCGAGGATACCAAAAGGAAAAAAAACAAAAAAGAATACCTTTCGTCGGCTGTGGACCTGGCTGTGGTCGGCTGTGGACCCGGCTGTGGTCGGCTGCGGTCGGCTGTGGACCCGGCTGTGGTCGGCTACGGTCGGCTACGGTCGTATATAAAAAATATAAATTGGTTCGTTTCGCCCGGGTCGGTCCGGTTCCTCGTTTCGTATATAATTATTATATAAAATGATTTTTTATAAAATATATAATAACTTTTTTATAAAATATATAACTTTTTATAAAAAATATAAATTGGTTCGTTTCGCCCGGGTCGGTCCGGTTCCTCGTTTCGTATATAATTATTATATAAAATGATTTTTTATAAAATATATAATAACTTTTTTATAAAATATATAACTTTTTATAAAATATAAATTGGTTCGTTTCGCCCGTCGTCCGTTCCTCGTTTCGTATATAATTATTATATAAAATGATTTTTTATAAAATATATAATAACTTTTTTATAAAATATATAACTTTTTATAAAAAATATAAATTGGTTCGTTTCGGCCGGGTCGGTCCTTCCTCGTTTCGTATATAATGTATGTTAAAATGATTTTTTATAAAATATATAACACTTTTTTATAAAATATATAACTTTTTAAAAAAAATATAAATTGGTTCGTTTCGCCCAGGGGGGGGGGGGGGGGGGGAGAGGGAACCCCCCACAAGGAACACAGAATTGGGGAAAAAAAAAAAAAAAGAAGAATGAAAAGGGGAGGTTTTATTGTTAGAGTTATTGTTGGGGTTGTATTGTGATAAATATTTTGAGGTTAGAATTTTAGTTAAAAGAAAGTTTTTAATTAATAGAATTTTGAATTACAAACAATTGTAAATTTTCTGTTGAATGTTTTAATGAGTTGATGGTTTAAAATGAGAAAGTTGTTATGTTAATGAGAGTGCTTCGGTCGATCATATGTTTTTTATAATAGTTGAAGTAATAAAGAAAGATTTTTTTGTTTAGTAGACGTTCAAACGACAGACGATATGTTATGTTATATGTTATGGTTCAACGACGAGTCGATATGTTATGGTTTATACTTAGACGTTCAACGACGAGACAAGAGGTTATGGTTATATTTAGAGGGGTTTTTTTTTTTTTTTCCCCCAAGGACGAGTCGATATGTTATGGTTATACGTTAGACGTTCAACTGACGAGATAGTTCATTACCAAGCAAATATCATTACCAACCAATGTTAACGAATCGTGATGAATGTTAACGAATCGTGATGAATGTTAACGGACGAGACGATATATTATGGTTATATGTTAGAGGTTCAACGGACAGACGAATGTTATGGTATATGTAGAGGTTTAACGACGAGTCGATTATGTTTATGGTTATAACTTAGACGTTCAACGGACGAAACGATATGTTATGGGTTTATATGTAAGAGGTTTCAAACGGACGAGTCGATATGTGATGGTTTATACGTTAGACGTTCACCGGACGAGACGAGATGTTTATGGTTATATGTTAAGGTTCAACGGACGAGTCGATATGGTTAGGTATACGTTAGACGTTCAACGACGTAGAGCAAAGTCGATATGTTACGGTTATATGTTAGACGTTCAACGGACGAGTCGATATGTTATGGTTATACGTTAGACGTTCAACTGACGAGATAGTTCATTACCAAGCAAATATCATTACCACGCGCCAAAAACTCCCTCCAGAAGCCAAAATACCGCGCGCATTTTGCACTCCCTCCTCCCGCCCAAAACACCCGCCAAATACTCCCGCCAAAAACACCCGCCAAAAACACCCGCCAAAAACACCCTCCAAATACTCCCGCCAAGCATTCTTCTTTACCATTAAAACAGATAGTATCTTATCCTCCCAAGCACACACACACTCTTATCCTCACAACCACCACCACATTCACCACCACCTCGATCAACTGTCACCAGATGGAGCGATCTAATCAAACTTGGTTGTGCAAGTGTAAAAACGGAAATGTGGTGTTGCGAACATCATGCAGAAATCACAGCTATGGTCAACGATACACGCTGTCCTAATTCATAGGTAACTATAAAGCATAACTATTTATGTAATATAAAAATAGTTAGCTTGTCAAAATGACTTTTCTTATGATTTCCTTACTACGTAACAGCCAGGAACTACAGAGAGAGGATGTGGCTACTTTATGTGGATGGATGCTTCTCCTGGACCGTTAACACCTCAAAGTCATTCTTCGGGAACTTCTTCACGTCCAAGTCATTCTCCGGGAACTTCTTCACGACCAAGTCATTCTCCACGATCTGCACAGAATCTCGGAATGGCAGAGTGCTCAAATTGTAAGTTCTTGGCTGAAAGAATAAAGACACTAGAGGCAAGGATAAGTGTACTAGAGGGACAACTAGAGATGGCAAGGCATCCCGAGAACCACACACTAGAGTCAGCAGGAATACTTCACGAGATCTACCAAGGGATGAGAAACCTTAATATGGAGTGTTTTTTTCCATTAAAGATAATCATTTTAGCATTTGAATGATAGGAAAACTTATATTGCTTTAATGTTTTGAGATGGGAAAGAAACTTATATGCTTTAAATGTTTGAAGTGTTTATCATATCAAATGTAATTTTGATATTATAATAATAAAACGTTACTCGATTAAGGAATCATCCGTGTATTTTGATTATATTATTGTGGTTAAACTAACATTAATAAAGTGATACCCATCTATTAAAAATGAATTTTTTTAATAATATATAAAACGTTATCGGACCGGTCGGTCCTTTCCTCTTCGTGATACCAATTATTGTATAATATGATTTATTATACAAATATATAAATTAACTTTTTTATAAAAATATATAACTTTTTAAAAAAAATATAAATTGGTTCGTTTCGGCCGGTCGGTCCCGGTCCTCGTTTCGTATGCAATTAGAGGTATACAAATGATTTTATTATAAAATATATAAAACTTTTTTAGTAAAATAATAACTTTTTAAAAAAATTAATTTGGTCGTTTCGGCCGGGTCGGTCGGTTCCCCGGTTTCGTATATAATTACTTGTATAAAATGATTTTTTATAAAATATATAAAACTTTTTTATAAAATTATATAACTATTTAAAAAAAATATAAATTGGTTCGTTCGGCGGAATCGGTCCGGTTCCCCCGTTTCCGTATATAATTATTAATAAAATGGATTTTTATAAAATAAATAAAACTTTTTTTATAAAATATATAACTTTTTAAAAAAAATATAAATTGGTTCGTTTCGGCCGGGTCGCCGGTTCCCGTTTCGTATCAATTTTGTATAAAAATGATCTTTTATAAAATATATAAAACTTTTTTATAAAATATATAACTTTTAAAAAAAATATAAATTGGTTCGTTTCGGCCGGGTCGGTCCGGTTCCCCGTTCGGTAATAATTATAATAAAAATGATTGATTATAAAATATAAAAACTATTTTTATAAAATATATAACTTTTATATATATTTTTAATTGTTTTAATATTTAAATATAATTTTAATCATTTTTTTTATAATGTTTAAAACATTTTTTTAAACATTTTTTATATTATGGTCGACATTGTCGACCCAAAACTGTTTTAAGTTCTAATATTTTTTTTTCGATAGGGCGGGATCATGAAAATTTTGCGCCAATATTAGGGTCCGACATTTTCTAAGGTTTTGGTCGACATTGTCGACCCTAAAACTTTAAATCAAAGTTACAATCTTTGAAAAATTATTTCATATATAATTATTTCATATATAATTAATTTTTATAACTTAGGAATGTCGACCCAAAACTGATTTGTTGAGTAGCCACATTTGGTTGAAAAAAGTGGGTCCCCTGCCAATATTAGGGTCGACATTGTCGACCCTAATTTTTGGCCGACCCCAAACCCACATTTTGTTGTAGTGAAAGAAACATGTCATCCTGGTGTTTGTGGGGACTGTGAGTTGTTGCCAGGTAGGATTACGTCATGTCATTGTGGTAAATCGAGCCTACAAGAAGAGAGACATAGTTGCTTGGATCCAATCCCGACCTGCTCAAAGATATGTGACAAAATCCTCCCATGTGGGTTACATCGTTCTTGCTGTCTTCACAGTTGAAAAACCAAACTTCTTTAAAATTTCATCCACATACTTGTCTTGACTGATGAAAATCCCATTATCTTTTTGAGTCACTTGTAGTGCTAAGAAGAATGTGAGCTATCCCATATAACTCATTTAGAACTTCTTATGCATCATCTTTTCAAACTAAGTACATATCTCATTCCTTGTAGACCCAAAAATGATATCATCTACATATATTTAAACTAGTAAAATATCACCTTTGACCCTTTTAATGAACAAAGACTTATCTATCTGGCCTCTTTGAAATCTATTGTCCAATAAATAAGTAGATAGAGTCTCATACCAAGCACTATGAGCTTGATGTAGACCATATAATGCCTTTTCTACCTTATAAACTCTATTAGGGAACTCTGGATCTTGAAACCCTAGAGTTTGACAGACATAGACTTCTTCTTCAATTTTGCCATACAAAAATGCACTCTTAACATCCATTTGATACACAACAAAGTCTTTGAATGAGGCATAGGCTAAGAATACCCTTATTACTTCAATCCTAGCAACTGGAGCAAAAACCTCATCATAATCAACTCTCTCTTCTTGAGTGTATCCCTAAGCAACCAACCTAGCCTTGTTCCTGATTATAAAGCCTCTTTCATCTTTCTTATTCATGTACACCCATTTAGTACCAATAGCTCTTTTGCCATGTGGTAAATCTATCAAAGTCCAAACATGTTGTAATTTGAATTGCAAAAGCTCTTCTTGCATAACTTATATCTAGCTTAGATATTATAATGCTTGGATTACCTTTTTGGGCTCTACTTGTGATAAGAAACATGCAAACAGACAATTCTGAAAGTCTTTATGGATGATTCTCTGTTACACTAAATTAAACATACCATGTTTAGTCACATTCTTTGTAGATACTATTCTTGAAGCATCTGCCGTTCAGAGATTGCCTGTGCCACTTCAACCAGTTGAAGTAAATGGTAAGAAGATTCCACTTGGACAGAGGAAACTCACATGTGACGATGAATGTTCTAAAGTGGAACGTAAAAAGGTTATGGCAGATTCTTTTGGGGTCGATACAAATTTAGAGGCACTCCATTTTGGTGAGAGTAGTGCAGTTTTTGATATGCTGGGAGACTTATTTAGACGTGATCCTAAGTGGGTATTGTTAGTGGAAGAGAGATGCAAAATGTTGGTTCTCGGGAGGGGTAGAAGTGGTGGGACCATCAAGGTTCATGTCTTCTGTCCAATGTTAAAAGAGAAGAGAGATGCAGTGAGATTAATTGCAGATAGATGGAAACTGTCAATACGTGCTGCTGGTTGGGAACCAAAACGGTTCATTGTGGTTCATGTTACACCAAAGTCTAAGGCACCTAGTTGGATTCTTGGAACCAAAGGGCTGAACCCGTTAAATTTGATACATCCACCAAGTTTTGATCCTCTGGTGGACGTCGATCCTAGGCTAGTTGTGGCTTTGTTTGATCTGCCAGGGGATTCAGATGTGAGTGCTTTGGTATTGAGATTTGGTGGCGAATGTAAATTGGTGTGGTTGAATGATAAAAATGCATTGGCTGTGTTTAGTGATCCGACTCGAGCTGTAACTCCTATGAGATAGTTAGATCATGGTTCTGTTTATCATGGTGCAGCTGTACTAAGCACCAATGGGACATCATCAACCGGAGTTAGTAGCAATGTTTGGGGTGGTGGTGCCTCAATGATAAATCCATGGAAGAAAGCCGTTGTGCAGTAGGATCACTCCGACTCACGGATTGTTGCACAAGAGTGGGTCAACCCAGAAACTTCACCATGGAAGGTCAAAGAAGGCCCTTTAATCACCACTTCGTCAGCAAATAGATGGAGCATTTTGGAATCTGAAGTTGGTAGTAGTCAGGACTCAGGTAAAGTTTTAGCAAGTAATGTCCTCTTTGAGAATGAACCATCATCGTCATCGACTAGTTCAAGTAATGCAGGTGCGGCATTAAAACAGGATGATGTGGTAGTGGAGGACTGGGAAAAAGCATATGACTGAATCTTGCACTCGTATCTGTATTTTCTGTACTAGCATTAAGATTATGTTGTTTACGGGATAGTGAACCTGCTTTGTTTTGAACTTGCTTGTAGTAGACATATATGCTCTTAGCTACATGGTGTTTTGATTTTGTTTCTGTTTTGCCAATGATGCTTGTCTTTCTAGTAACATTGTCCATCGGCGCGAAAAGCATTTATGTGTTGGATGTATGAATTCCAATGGCTTACTGGATGTTTTGGAACCAGATGGTTGTCAAGTTGTTGCATATGTAGCAAATCAGCTTGTGAAAACAGAAGTCGTCACACTTTGTTAAATAGACATATTTTTTTTAATGTCTCTGGGAGAGCAGCAGTAAAACAAATGGTTCTAGTCATTAGTCAGTCACCTGTAGGGGTGTTATTTTTATCCGATTAGTCCGATCTGAAACTGAAAAAAGCATAGTTCGATCGGGTTATTCGGATTTTAAAATCTTAAACGGGTTAATCTGAGCAATTTGAATGACATATAACTCGTTTTTCATTCAAATTTACGTTCCTTCTTATCTAAGATTATAGAGATGCATCTAATTTAAGTCGATGCATCTCGGATATGCGATTATAGTTACTTCTTATCCTTCTTATTTTAAGAAAACTTCTCATTTGATCCTAACTCTATATATAAAGTTAGTCACATGTTTTTTTGCCGCCATCTTTAAAAGTCCCCCAATTAGCTATAGCTATCTCTTATCTACTCATGTATCATTCTTCAATCACAAGTTGCTTTTTCGGATGCTTTAGTTTTCGCTAAAGAAAAACGAACGTGGAACGTAAATTTGAATGAAAAACGAGTTATATGTCATTCGAATTGCTCAGATTAACCCGTTTAAGATTTTAAAATCCGAATAACCCGATCGGACTATGCTTTTTCAGTTTCGGATCGGACTAATCGGATAAAAATAACACCCCTACAGGTGACTGACTAATGACTAGAACCATTTGTTTTACTGCTGCTCTCCCAGAGACATTAAAAAAAATATGTCTATTTAACAAAGTGTGACGACTACTGTTTTCACAAGCTGATTTGCTACATATGCAACAACTTGACAACCATCTGGTTCCAAAACATCCTGTAAGCCATTGGAATTCATACATCCAACACATAAATGCTTTTCGCGCCGATGGACAATGTTACTAGACAGACAAGCATCATTGGCAAAACAGAAACAAAATCAAAACACCATGTAGCTAAGAGCATATATGTCTACTACAAGCAAGTTCAAAACAAAGCAGGTTCACTATCCCGTAAACAACCTAATCTTAATGCTAGTACAAAAAATACAGATACCAGTGCAAGATTCAGTCATATGCTTTTTCCCAGTCCTCCACTACCACATCATCCTGTTTTAATGCCGCAGCTGCATTACTTGAACTAGTCGATGACGATGATGGTTCATTCTCAAAGAGGACATTACTTGCTAAAACTTTACCTGATTCCTGACTACTACCAACTTCAGATTCCAAAATGCTCCATCTATTTGCTGACGAAGTGGTGATCAAAGGGCCTTCTTTGACCTTCCATGGTGATGTTTCTGGGTTGACCCACTCTTGTGCAACACTCCATGAGTCGGGAGTATCCTTCTCACAACAGCTTTCTTCCATGGATTTGTCGTTGAGGCACCACCACCCCAAACATTGCTACTAACTCTAGTTGATGATGTCCCATTGGTGCTTAGTACAGATGCACCATGATAAACAGAACCATGATCTAACCGTCTCATAGCAGTTGCAGCTAGAGCCGGATCACTAAACACAGCCAATGCATTTTTATCATTCAACCACACCAATTCATATTAGCCACCAAATCTCAATACCAAAGCACTCACATCTACATCCCCTGGCAGATCAAACAAAGCCACAACTAGCCTAGGATCGACGTCCACCAGAGGATCAAAACTTGGTGGATGTATCAAATTTAACGGGTTCAGCCCTTTGGTTCCAAGAATCCGACTAGGTGCCTTAGACTTTAGTGTAACTTGAACCGCAATGAACCATTTCTGTTCCCAACCAGCAGCACGTATTGACAGTTTCCATCTATCTGCAATTAATCTCACTGCATCTCTCTTCTTTTTTAACATTGGACAGAAGAAATAAACCTTGATGGTACCACCACTTCTAACCACCTCCCGAGAACCAACATTTTTGCATCTCTCTCCACTGACAATAACCCACTTAGGATCACTTGTATAATAAGTACTCCTAGAATATCAGAAACTGCACTACTCTCAGCCAAAATGGATTGCCATTCTAAATTTGTATCGACCCCAAAAGCATCTGCCATAACCATTCTAACGGTTCCACTTTTAGAACATTCATCATCACAATGTAAGTTATCCTCTGACCAAGTGGAATCTCTTATCATTTACTTAAACTGTTGAAGGTGGCACAGGCAATTTCATGACGGCAGAGTATCCACATTATAACCAACTTTAAAGCTGTCCACCAAAGTAGCATCACAATGAACAGATAACGGTTATTCGACTACAAGAAACATGTTATTATTATAGGAAACTCACATCTTACATCCCCCGTGGGACACCGGACACGGATTATGCGGATGGCATAGAAATGTGCACGTGTGCCAGCCTATCTCCCGGGGCCCCACATAACTGACCACATAAATCCTTTACACCAAAAGGGACCCACCAGCTGAATGACAATGATGAAACATCACATGAGATCGGATGACACGTTCTTAAACATGTATGCATTCCACACTGCCTCGTTTTCCTACAAAGTTTATTACATCGGATATCTTTTGAACCGCATGGTATGTTTCTGAGAATAACATGTCCCCCAATGCATTCTTTTGGTATTAGAACTGAACATGTTGAACAGTCTCCAAAGAGACAGCTGTGTGAGGACGATTAACCACATGGTTGAGGAACCGAACATGGGTATTGACAAGATGAGTGCGGTGTAACCACTGGAACTGTGGAGGAAATTGAAGATCTATCCACAAACACAAGTCAAGGGTGACGGTGAAAATCATCTCTTGGCAAAGAGGGCAATGACCACTGTGACATAACGTTTCACAATCATGTTGCCCGCATCTTAGCTTCTTCTCATAAGGCTTAGAACACAAATGTGGGTCCCAACCCTGGGTGGCGGCACTGTTCTTGGAATCAGATAGGGGGCATCACTTGTCACACACTTGCAACGTTGTCTCCCACATTCTTTTTTCGCCACAAGGTGTATCACATTGAATTCATCCGTCATGGTGGTGGTGGTGTTGAAACATTCCACAGTCCTAAAAGTTGATCCACAGCGACATCTTTAAGTAACCATAACCCGGCATGGTGCACATGACCCTGGATGGCATTTATCTATTAAAGAGGACGATGTACCCCACATGGGAATGATTGTTGGTCACATCTCTTTGAGCAAGTCGAGGGATTAGATCCAAACAACTATGTCTCTCCTTCTTGTAGGCTTCGATTCCCACAATTGACATGGCGAATCCTACCGGCATACACTCACAATCTCACAGTCCTACCCCGTAACCACGACCTAGATGACATGTTCCTACAGACATGGTTTCCACACCCAAGAGGTTTTCCACAAGACGAATTGCATGAAAAGATACCATCATTTTCCACATTTGCATGTCCTTTCACAACCATATCACCGCAAACTACAACTTCGATCTTTTTCTTGCAGAAACAAGAAGCATCAATCTAAACATTACACGAATCACAAGGACCCACATGACATGTCTTGGAACAGCAATGTCGTAGACACTTTAGTGGCTTACCACAATGCTGGCCACATGTAAGAAGGGATTTCTGATCCTAGCATCTAGTAGTAATGGTTTTCTTACCACAAGGACATATCATTGGTGGAGCAAACGCCTTACAAGGCTGACAAGGACCAGGATGGCATTGAATGACACAATGATGACGACAATGTCCATCATCCCTATCATTATCATCATGATTACCAACATGGTGATCCTTATTAAGCTGCCTTCCACACGGCTCACCACAAGAATGAGGAGTCAGATACAAATCCGACGGAGGATCCTGCCTATTCCCACAAAAACAAAGATAATGTATATCCTTAGATGAAGTAATTTGAACCGATTGATAACCACAAGACCCAAAGCTAGAGGGGTTGTAGTTCAAGAGCCAAGTGAATTCAAAAAAACATCATCACCTTCACAAGCATCACAACTTCCATAGGCTAAAGACAAAGGCAAGGCAATAATGGTTGAGCCTAAAAAATATTTGAAAAAGAAAGATCAAATTGCACTTGATGAAGAAGTTGCTAGAAATCTTAAAGCCCAACTACAAGCTGAATTAGAAGAAGAGAGGCTTGCAAGACAAAAGAAAGAAGAAGCCACCATAGCCTTAATTGAATCATAAAATAACACACAAGCAATGATAGAGACTGATAGGTTAATGGCAGAAAGACTGCAAACAAGAGAGCAAGAGGAATGGACAGATGAAGAGAAGGCAAGATTGTTTGTTGAACTCTTGGAGAATATAAAGAAACATTTTGTAGCATTAAGAGCTCAAGAGAAAAGGAGCAAGCCACCAACTAAGGCACAAAAGAGAAATACAATGTCTACCTATTTGAAAAACATGACTAGATACAAACACAATCAGCTAAAGAGCAAAAGTTATGATGAGATCCAAGAGAAATATGCTAAAGATATTGAAAAGGGTAAACACTTTTGTAGACAATGAATGAAGAGTGGGTGAAATGTCAGTAAACAAAAGCAAAAGGCAGACCAAAGAACAGTATTATGATCTTGAATCTATAAATCAAAGAAGCAGAAATAGATGAGCATGTAGAAGCTAAAAAAGATTATGATCAAGAGGAGGCAGAGATGAAAAAGCATATTGAGATAGTTAAAGATGATGAGGTAGCAATTGATGCTATACCTCTAGCCACCAAACCTCTAATGATTGTTGAATACAAGATTGTTAAAGAAGAAAAAGTTTTGGGATACTTTTGATTGAAAAGCTGAATGGAATTCAAAAAGATACTTATCAAATGATTAAATGCTTCCCAATATAAAGAGAGAAGACTTGGAGCACCCTCTGAAATTGGTTAAAGCTAAACAAGGAATACAAGGCCAAATGAGGATTATGAAAGAATTTTATAGGAAGATCTGAAAGTAATGTTTGAACCTGACATAAAAAGTGAAGTATGGAGAAATCTACAAGGATACAAAGTAACTATTTGGAAGAGTGCACTTTGTGAGGTTTAAAAAACCTACAAACTTATGTTGGTTGAGAAAATATTCCCTTACACCAATAACAATCACAAACATACTAAACAAAAAGCTTCAAGCTGACCATTAGAATGAGATGTGTTATCAACTACTCAAGCTCATGACAAAGCAGGAAAAAAGGTCAATGAAGTGTTTGAATGCATTCTATTGGTGATGGTGAAAACTATTAATAAAGAAACTTAAAGATCCAGATGATGAACATCAAGTTTAGAGGAGGATTGTTGGGTTTAAAAGACTTCAAGATATTCTTAGAGTTACTGCTGCTCATGTATATATTAGTGTTTTTGGTAATACTAATGAAAATTATACTAAGTAGTTAGTACTGGTAGTATAAAAGTTACTACTGCTAGTTATTACTGTTAGTATATATTAGTACTGTTAGTATAAAGTTACTACTGCTAGTAGAAGTTAAGACTGCTCAAGGATGAAGACTGAAAATATACTAAGTAGTTACTACTGCTAGTACAAAAGTTAGTACTGCTAGTGTATGTTAGTACTGCTAAAGTAAACTTCTAAGTAGTTAACGCTCCTTGTGCTCAGTTATAACTGCTGAGTGATTACTACTGCTGGAAGGATTATGCTGACAGAGATGAGATCAATGACTTATTAAAGAAGAGATAAAGATTGATTGGAGAACAAGAATACTTACAAAGATAAGTATTAGTTATTTGTAAAGAAGATATGTATAACTTATTTGTTTAAGAGATTATGTTTGCTTATAGAAAAGATCATGATAACTTAGGAAAGTATTGTAAGCCTTGTAGGACTCCTTGGTGTATAAAAAGGAGTTCCTAGGGCATAAATTTTAGACACCATCTTTGAAATTCGTAGTTCAAGTTTTGTAAACCCTAAACACTATAAAGTGTTTTCGTATTATATTGAGATTGAAGTTTGGTAATATTTCTGTTATTGATTTTAGTGTTTACTGTTCTATTAGAATCTACTTAGTATCATAGACTAGATTCCGCATAGTCTTTGATATATTCAATCAAAGTTTCTACCATAGTTGTCTTGGACTTACTCAATACAACTAAGCCTTTTACAAGCTAAGCAAGATCTATTCAAGTGGGATCAAAAACTCCTTAAAACATTCATAACTGGCATAGAAAATCTAATAGACCTTAAGGTAAAAGTAATTAGATGTGACAATGGGACTGAATTCAAGAATAAGGTCATGAATTAATTCTGTAAAATGAAGGGTATTAAGAGGGAATTTAGTGTTGCTAGGACTCCACAATAAAATGGAGTAGCAAAAAGGAAAAATAGAACACTAATAGAGGCTGCTAGGACTATGCTAGCTGATTTAAAGTTACCTACTACCTTTTGGGCTAAGGCAGTTAATACTGCTTGTTATGTACAAAATAGGGTATTAGTAATTAAGCCTTACAACAAGACCCCTTATGAACTTTTTCTAGGTAGAAAACCTGCCTTAAGCTTCATGAGACCATTTGGGTGTTCTATTACAATCCTTAATACCAGAGATCACCTAGGTAAGTTTGATGGAAAGGCTGATGAGTTTCTTGTGATAGGATACCTAACTACCAATAGTAAAGCATAAGAGTATTAAACAATAGAAACTATGATAGATGAAGAAGAACCTTGCATGTCCAAGTTAGTAAGGCTACACCTAATATTACCGGAAGTGGACCTAATTGGCTTTTTGATATAGATGCTCTAACAAAATCTATGAATTATGAGCCAGTTGTTGCAGGGAATCAATCTAATGGTAGTGCAGGTATAAAAGCATGTTATGATGCAGGAAAAGCTAGAATGGAGACAATACCTGGCAAAGATTACTTACTGCTACCATTTTTGACTCAAGATCCATCGATCTCTTCTAGTTCAAAGGATTCTCCTGATGCTGGATTCAAACCATCAGAGGATGAGGAAAAGAAGGATGCTAAAGATCCAGAGAATAAAGATAGTAAGGTACCAAATACAGAGTAGCCAAGAGTTAATCAAGAGCAGGATGTAAATGTCAACAGCACTAACAACATTAATACTGTTAGTCTAATTGTTAATGCTGCTCACATAGAAAATAATGTTACTGATGAGAATATAGTCTACGGATGTGATGATGATCCAAACATGCGTAATTTGGAAGAGATTGTCTATTCGGATGATGATGAAGGAGTTGATGCAAAGGCTGACATGACTAATTTAGATACAAATATCTTTGTCAGTCCTATTCTAACTACCAGAATTCACAAGGATCATCCACTTGAACAAATCATTAGAGATATACATTTAGCACCTCAAACTAGAAGGATGACAAAGAATGTGACTAAACATGGTATGTTTAATTGAGTGTAACAGAGAATCAACCATAAAGACTTTCAGAATTGTCTGTTTGCATGTTTCTTATCACAAGTAGAGCCTAAAAAGGTAATCTAAGCATTACAATATCTAAGCTAGATAGAAGTTATGCAAGAAGAGCTTTTGCAGTTCAAATTACAACATGTTTGGACTTTGATAGATTTACCACATGGCAAAAGAGCTATTGGTACTAAATGGATGTACAGGAATAAGAAAGATGAAAGAGGCTTTATAATCAGGAACAAGGCTAGGTTGGTTGCTTAGGGATACACTCAAGAAGAGAGAATTGATTATGATGAGGTTTTTGCTCCAATTGCTAGCATTGAAGTAATTAGGCTATTCTTAGCCTATGCCTCATTCAAAGACTTTGTTGTGTATCAAATGGATGTTAAGAGTGCATTTTTGTATGGCAAAATTGAAGAAGAAGTCTATGTTTGTCAACCTCTAGGGTTTGAAGATCCAGAGTTCCCTAATAGAGTTTATAAGGTAGAAAAGGCATTATATGGTCTACATCAAGCTCATAGTGCTTGGTATGAGACTCTATCTACTTATTTATTAGACAATAGATTTCAAAGAGGCCAGATAGATAAGTCTTTGTTCATTAAAATGGTCAAAGGTGATATTTTACTAGTTTAAATATATGTAGATGATATCATTTTTGGGTCTACAAGGAATGAGATATGTACTGAGTTTGAAAAGATGATGCATAAGAAGTTCCAAATAAGTTATATGGGATAGCTCACATTCTTCTTAGGACTACAAGTGACTCAGAAAGATGATGGGATTTTCATCAGTCAAGACAAGTGTGTGGATGAAATTTTAAAGAAGTTTGGTTTTTCAACTGTGAAGACAGCAAGTACTCCTATGGACACTTCAAATCCATTGCTCAAAGATGCAGAAGCTAAAGATGTTGTTGTTCACTTATATAGATCAATGATTGGATCATTGATGTATCTAACAGCTTCTAGGCCTGATATAATGTTTGTTGTATGTGCTTGTGCAAGATTGCAAGTCACACATAAAGTTTCACATCATCATGCTATGAAAAGAATCTTTAGATACTTGAAAGGTCAACCTAAATTAGGCCTTTAGTATCCTAAGGACTCACTATTTGACTTGGAAGCTTATACTGATAGTGACTATGCTGGTGCAAGTTTAGACAAGGAATCCACAACATGAGGTTGTTAATTTCTTGGGAAGAGATTGATCTCATGGAAATGTAAGAAGCAAACTATAGTTGCCAACTCTACTACTAAAGCAGAATATGTAGCTGCATCTAGTTGCTATGGACAGGTGTTATGTAGATGATATCATTTTTGGGTCTACAAGGAATGAGATGTGTACTGAGTTTTAAAAGATGATGCATAAGAAGTTCTAGATGAGTTCTATAGGAGAGCTCACATTCTTCTTAGGACTACAAGTGACTCAAAAAGTTGATGGGATTTTCATCAGTCAAGACAAGTATGTGGATAAAATTTTGAAGAAGCTTGGTTTTTCAACTGTGAAGACAGCAAGTACTCCTATGGAGACTTCAAATCCATTGCTCATAGATACAGAAGCTGAAGATGTTGTTGTTCACTTATATAGATAAATGATTGGATCATTTATGTATCTAACAGCTTCTAGGCCTGATATAATGTTTGTTGTATGTGCTTGTGCAAGATTTCAAGTCACACCTAAAGTTTCACATCTTCATGCTGTGAAAAGAATCTTTAGATACTTGAAAGGTCAACCTAAATTGGGCCTTTAGTATCCTAAGGACTCACTATTTGACTTGGAAGCTTATACTGACAGTGACTATGCTGGTGCAAGTTTAGACAGGAAATCCACAACATGAGGTTGTCAATTTCTTGGGAGGAGATTGATCTCATGGCAATGTAAGAAGCAAACTATAGTTGCCAACTCTACTACTGAAGCAGAATATGTAGCTGCATCTAGTTGCTGTGGACAGGTGTTATGTAGATGATATCATTTTTGGGTCTACAAGGAATGAGATGTGTACTGAGTTTTAAAAGATGATGCATAAGAAGTTCTAGATGAGTTCTATAGGAGAGCTCACATTCTTCTTAGGACTACAAGTGACTCAAAAAGATGATGGGATTTTCATCAGTCAAGACAAGTATGTGGATATCAAGATTCACACTGATCATGAAAGTTGCTTATTTACTCACAAAGGCATTTGATGTTAGCAGATTTCAATATCTGATTGCAAGTATTGGAATGCTTAACCTCTGAAGTATTGATTGAGGGGAGGTTAATTGTGTTACTATGAAGCTGATTATACACAAAGGATGCTTGTAATGACATGGAAATGCTGCATAACAACAAGCAGATGTGGGTGAAGGGTCAGGAAATCCCTCTGAACCCCAACACACATCCACAACTGCTTCACTATCTAATCTTGAACCAATCACTATTCCATCATTATCTTAACCCAAAAAGACTCAAAAACCTAGGAAAGCCAAAAGGCCCACTGAGATATCTCAGTCTAGTGGACCTATTCCCCTTGTAACAGATGAGACTGTCATTAAGGAGTGGGAAGACAGAATGGAAAGGGCTGCCACTACTGCTTCTAGCTTAGAAGCAGAGCAGGACAGTGGTAACATAAATAGGACCCAATCCATGGCAACACTTAATGAGTCTCTTCCTCAGGGAACTGGCTCAGGTAGTGGTCCCAGGTGCCAAGATACCATATTAGGGGGTGCAGAAGCTCAAATTAGGTTTGAGGCTGCATCTAAACAGTCCAATGATCCACCTCTCTCAAGAGTTAACACACTTGGAAGTGGGGAGGACAACATGAAACTAAAGGAATTGATGGAATTTTGTACCAAACTGTCTGTTAGGGCTCTTGATTTGTGATATAAAAACAGATAGAGTAAATTGGTGAGAAAAAGAAATAAGAGATATAGTGAACTGAAAAATAGAAAGAGAGTTGTGTGATATAAAAACAGATAGAGTGAATTGGTGAGAAAAAGAAATAAGAGATATTTTGAGATCAAAAACAGAAAGAGAGCTTGTGAGAGTTAAAATTCATAATGGAAATGCTTTTTAGAATGAAATTGGAGTTAATGTTGGTGTATCAAAGTTAATGCTGCTAAGCTTAAACTTACTGCTGCCAGTACTAGTTTATGCTGCTAGGCATTCACTTACTGCTGTTAGGCATAAGTTAATGCTACCAGACATAACTTTCCTAGTGTTGGATAGTTTTAATACTGTTAGCTTAACTTAAGCTGTCCATCCAAGTTAATGTTGTTGAGGGTGATTCATAAATACTTCGATAAGGGTTTCAATCACCTCATTCCCCCCACCCAATCAATTTTACACCTTTGATAACTCTCTAATCATAAACCCTACCAATTTTATCATTCATCATCAAAACCCAACACAATGTCGAATCCTAAGTTTGCTAAAACCTACAATTTGGTTGCGTTTTTGGAGAAACCCAAAGAAAGTGATGGGTTTGAGGGAATTATTGATTTTCTGAATGCAAGTTCTATCAGATATGCGCTAACGGTGAATCCCACCATCTATACTCAAGGTTATAAATAGCATGAGGCGTGGTGTGGCGGCATGGTCAAGCCTCACGCCTTTTCGAGCCATGGCGAGTCATAGCGTTTTTAAGGCGTGACTTAAAGCGACACAAAATATGAAAATATTTATGAATTTATATATTTATATCGTATTACAAAATATATTGAGTTTACAAAAAGTGTCATACATAAGAAATAAAGTCAAGAAACTATATTTGCATGTAATCTTTTTCATTTCTATATAAAAATACGATTTTTATCGAAATTGAATTTAAAAAAGCCTCCACGCATCACGTTTTATCGCGTCTTAACACGTTTTATCACGTCTTATCACGTTTTTTCACTACTCGTCTCACGTCAAGCCTTAAGCCCAAGCCTTGGTCTATTGCGTGGCGTGGAGGTCATGCCTCTCGCCTTTGCGGTGCCATGGCATGCCTTTTAGAACCATGTCTATACTACATGTATTGAACAGTTCTGGTCAACTGCCAAGGTTAAGACAGTTAATGGGGAACGTCAGATACATGCCCTAGTTGATAAGAAGAATGTAATCACACTAAGACGAGTAAAAAGAATGATCTTAAGTTAGAAGATGTTAAGGAACTGAGTTGTCCCCTACCTACTGCTACCGATTTTTGCAAAAACTGGAAAGAATGGGTATTAAAAAAATCATACTCAAAAGCTTACATATCGATAAGCTTATTTTCATCCCCAATAGAAACTTCTATCGATACCATACTGCAATGCCTTAGTGCTAAGACTACAGCCTGGAAGGAATTTAGTAGCACTATGGCATCTGCTATCATCTGTCTTTGCACAAACCAAAAATTTAACTTTTCCATGTACATTTTTGATAATATGGTGAAAAACTTGGAGGGTAGGGTTAAGTTTCTTATGTATCCAAGGTTTTTGCAAGTCTTCCTAGACAATTAAGTTGAAGGAATGACCAAACATAAAGGGATTTATGTTACCCCTTCCTACACCAAGAAGGTGTTTGCTAACATGAATAGGCCAGGAAAGGGTTTTTCTGGTAAGGTCACATCTCTTTTCCAAACAATGATGGTTCAAGCTCAAGAAGATATGGGTGAAGATTCAGCTGCTCCTACTGATTCCTATTCCACACCCATTATTACTCAACCATCATCATCTAAGCCTCAAAAGAAATAGTCCAGAAGAAAACAAAGTAAGGACAGTGGTCCTACAAAGCCTATCCCTGATGAGGCTACTAATGAGGAACATATATCTTCCCCTTCCTATGATCCACCTCAAAGTGGTGAGGATAGACTGCAACTGACTGAATTGATGAGTTATTTACCGTTCCACAAGAAGAAGGTTTCCTTGATTGGAGAAAATCAAAGACTGCTCAAGCAAAGAATTGCTAGTATTAAAGAAGAGAGTCAAGCATGTTTAGGAAAGAGAAAGAATCAAGAACTTCAGTGCTCAAGAGGTAAAGAAGGTGGTTCAGCTAGCAGGTAGAAACTCTAATGAAGTCAGTTTGTTTTTTGGTGCCTCATGAGGATACATCCATACAGGGGAGAAATATAGCTGAACTTTATGCTAATTCAGAGAGACCTTGATTGAAAGACTCAAAAAAGAAATGAGAAAGAGATGTTGTTATTTTGATGAACAAGATGATTTTACAAGGTGAAGAAGTTGTTGCTGAAAAAGAAGTTGTTGAAAAGGAAGTTAGTGTTGTTGATCCAGTTACTACTGTTGGTGAAGTAGTTACTACTGCTAATGTTGAAGTCACTATTGCCAGTGCTCCAACAACAACTATTGATGAGTTGACTCTGGCTCAGACTCTAATAGAGATCAAAGCAGCTAAACCCAAAGCTGTTACAACTGATGCTACAACAACAACTACAACTACAAGACCCAAGGCTAGAGGGGTTATAATTCAAGAGCCAAGTGAATTCAAAACAACATCATCATCTTCACAAGCATCATAACTTCCACAGGATAAAGACAAAGGCAAGGCAATAATCGTTGAGCTTGAAATTTTTTTGAAAAAGAAAGATCAAATTGCACTTGATGAAGAAGTTGCTAGAAATCTTGAAGCCCAACTACAAGCTGAATTAGAAGAAGAGAGGCTTGCAAGACAAAAGGAAGAAGAAGCCATCATAGCCTTAATTGAATCATAGGATAACACACAAGCAATGATAGAGGCTGATAGGTTACTGGCAGAAAGACTACAAACAAGAGAGCAAGAGAAATTGACAGATGAAGAAAAGGAAAGATTGTTTGTAGATCTCTTGGAGAAGAGAAAGAAACATTTTGCAGCATTAAGAGCTAATGAAAAAAGGAACAAACCACCCACTAAAGCATAAAAGAAAAGTACAATGTCAACTTATCTAAAACACATGGGTGGATACAAGCACAGTCAGTTAAAGAACAAGTCATTTGACAAAATTTAAAAGTTATTTGATAAAGAAATGACAAGGGTAAATATGTTTGTTGATATGGATACTAAGATGAAAGAAGGCTCAAATAAAGCTAAAACAGATACAACATAAGAAAGCAATTCTAAAAGAGCAGGTGATGAATTAGAGCAGGAAAAGGCTAAGAAGAAAAAGGGTAATGATGATCAGGAGGAGGAAGAGATGAAAAAACATATGGAGATTATTCAAGATGATGAGGTAGCAATTAATGCTATACCTCTAGCCACTAAGCCTCTAATGATTGTTGAATACAAGATTGATAAAGAAGGAAAGATGGGATACTTTAAATTGATAAGTGCTGATAGAAGCTCAAAAAGGTATTTATCAATGATTTAGATGCTTCAGGGTATTGATAGAGAAACCTAGAAGCTCCCTCTGGAAGTTGGGTCAAACAAAAGCATTGTTTAAGAGGCAAGAGGAGTATTATGACAGAGTGCTGTAGGGAGATCGAAGGTGATGTTTGGAAACCAAATGTGAAAAGTGAAGTATGAGGAAATCACAAGATACACTATAAGTTTTAGAAGCCTATTTCTTCAAGTGAGTTTGATTTGTGAATATTAGAATAGCATAGCTTTTATTGCTGGTAGAGAAAAAGTATCCACTCACATCTGCAATAATTACAAAAATGCTCAACAAGAAGCTTCAAACTGACCAGTGGAATGAGATGTGCTATCAACTTTTGAAACTCATGACAAAACAGTGCAAGAATCCTAGAAGTGTTTGAATGCATCCTCCTGGTGATGGTGAAGACTTTTAATGAAGAAACTTGAGATTCATAAGAAGAACATCAAGTTTAGGGGAGGAATGTTGGGATTAAAAGACTTCAAGATATTCTTAAAGTTACTGCTGCTCAGGTATATATTAGTGTTGTCAAGCATAACTTAGTACTGCTGGTAATACTAATGAAAATTATGCTAAGTAGTTAGTACTGGTAGTATAAAAGTTACTACTGCTAGTTACTACTGTTAGTATATATTAGTACTGTTAGTATAAAGTTACTGCTGCTAGTAGAAGTTAAGACTGCTTAGAGATGAAGACTGAAAATATACTTAGTTACTACTGCTAGTACAAAAGTTAAGACTGCTAGTGTATGTTAGTACTCCTAGAGTAAACTTCTAAGTAGTTAATATTGCTTATGCTCAGTTACAACTGCTGAGTGATTACTACTGCTAGAAGGATTATGCTGACAAAGATAAGATCAAAGACTTATCAGAGAAGAGATAAAGATTGATTGGAGAAAAATAATACTTACGAAGATAAGTATTAGTTATTTGTAAAGAAGATATGTATAACTTATTTGTTTAAGAGATTACGTTTGTTTATAGAAAAGATCATGATAACTTAGTAAAGTATTGTAAGCCTTGTAGGACTCATTGGTGTATAAAAGGAAGTCCTAGGTCATAATGTTAGATACGTTTTTAGATATTCATAGCTTTAATAGAATAGTGATAGGGTTACAAAATAACCTTGAAGCTATGAATATCAAAGATGTACTAAAGAGATATGTCAAACTACATACCCTAGGACCTCTTTTTATACACCAAGGATTCCTACAAGGCTTGCAATACTTTCCTAACATATCATGATCTTTTCTATAAACAAACGTAATCTCCTAAACAAATAAGTTATACATATCTTCTTTACAAATAACTAATACTTATCTTCGTAAGTATTCTTGTTCTCCAATCAATCTTTATCTCTTCTCTGTCAGCATAATCCTTCCAGCAGTAGTATCACTCAGCAGTTGTAAATAAGCACAAGCAGTATTAACTAGCATAGAAGTTTACTCTATCAGTACTAACATACACTAGCAGTACTAACTTTTATACTAGCAGTAGTAACTACTTAGTATATTTTTAGTTTTCATCTCTGAGCAGTCTTAACTTCTACTAGCAGCAGTAACTTTATACTAACAGTACTAATTATACTAACAGTAGTAACTAGCAGTAGTAACTTTTATACTACCAGTACTAACTACTTAGCATAATTTTCATTAGTATTACCAGCAGCACTAAGTTATGCTTGACAACACTAATATATACCTGAACAACAGTAACTCTAAGAATATCTTGAAGTCTTTTAAACCCAACAATAATCATTTACATTAAAGATTCCTTTTCTTTTAAATGTTCTGAAAGATTTTGTTTAAAATGATCAATATCTACAGACTATGGACATGAATCTGAAACTTTCCTGCTTTGGCATGAGCTTGAGTAGTTGATAACATATCTCATTCCAATGGTCAGCTTGAAGCTTTTTGTTCAGGTGAATGTTTGTGATTTGTTATGGTTGTAAGGGGATATCTTTCTCAACCTCTCTTAAAGATATGTAGGTTTTTAAACCTCATAAAGTGCACTTCAGTATCAACAGCTTCCAATAGTCACTTGTATCCTTGTAGATTTCTCATACTTCACTTTTTTATGTCAGGTTCTAACAATTACTTAGATATTCCTATAAAATTCTGTTCATAGCCTACTTTGGCCTTGTATTCCTATGTTTAGCTTTAACAACTTCTAAGCTAAAGGGTCTCCATGTCTTCTCTTATTCTATACTTCTAAAGACATCTTATCATTGATACGTATCTTTTTGAACTTCCCATCAGCTCTTATTAATTAAAAGTATCTAAACTTTCCTTCTTTAACAATCTTGTATTCAACAATCATTAGATGGTTGTATGCTTGAGGTGTATTGCATCACATTGCCTACCTCATCATCTTTAATTATCTCAATATGCTTTTTCTTCTCTGCCTCCTTCTCTTGATCATAATCTTTTTTCAGCTTCTACATGGAACTCATCTCTTTCACTTCTGCTCTTTGATTTATCAGATTTCATGTTGGAATTTCTATATTTTAGAACTGCTTTTGCTTTGTCTTAATCTGCCTTACACCATACTCTGCATTCCATGTCTACATAAGTGTTTACCCTTTTCATTCTTTATCAAAACAATTCACATAGATCTCATATTACTTTTGCTCTTTAGCTGACTGATGGTTCTTATCATCCTCATACTAATATTGCTTGTTCTTCTATTCAATTTTTCTATCACATGTTCTAGATACGTTATACTAACTAGCTTCCTTTAAATCTCTTTGAGTTTCTTTTAATCCTTTTCCTTGTACTCCGCGGTCATTCTTTTTTGCACTTTTGAATCCTAGGTCGACGGTCCTCTTACCCATTAAGGGGGTCGAAATCGATCAAGATTCTGAAGTTGATGGTGTTTTTGTTAACGTTGAGAGTCTTTTTATGATTCAGGTAATATTAATTTTTATTTGCACATTTTATAACTTTAACAAATGGTATGTTTTTATAATTCAATTTTTAATTGTCATTATTGTGCAGTAGTTGGCTCATGAGGATTGGAAAGAGATTTGATGCTTCTGAAATAGTGATGATCTGCGCACACCTATACACCGATGCCATGGTTATATGTGAATTCATGCAAACTTGATCGCAAGTAAGTGATGCCTACAGATAAATAACATCGTCGGATGATCATACAGGATCAATAGAAAGAGAAGGCCATATCGACCAAAAGTAAAGAATATACGTAATGCCACGCCTATACCCCAGCTCCACTCAACTTCGTGACTCACTTATACTGCTATTGCAGGCTCAGGTTTTAAAGGACAAAATGTCTATCTTCCAATTTATGTTTATAAAAACCATGAAAAACTAACATGTCCTTTCGATTCTACAACAGTGCCACCGCCGCCACCTCACATCCTCCATCACGGTCATATTCCCTAACTTTTTCACGTCGGAGAAATTAAATAAAAATTATTCCTTCATTCAAAACATCAAAACTAATCCTCCACTACCACCAACTGGACCACACCGAACCGGAACCTCAATGGATAACGATATGGTCACACAGATTTCTATTTGCAAGCAGCTCAAGTCGTCGTGTTTACCAGCACCTTACCACTTTAATATGCGGAAATGAAAGATAAATATTATGTGATTTTTTTTGGCTAGGGAGCTTAGCTCGGGCAGCTAGAGGGGGGAAGGAGATGGAGCTCAAGCGTAACGAACAGCTCGTATAGAGGATGTGACACGACGCTTATTTCTTAATCTCAGTCTATATGACTTTTCATCTTCCTTTGTTGTCATAGTTTGATCAGCTGATGAAGTCTTTTCATTTGTATCATCACATACTTGAGGATCAGGTTTGTTATAATTCACATGTATCCATGGCACCGGTGGAGGTGTAGATGTGCGTTGATCATCACTATTTCCTAACGCGCCCATTGCTTCATCGGTCATGTTCATCCAATCTAATGTACAATATAACAATGAGACATGAGTTAGTTCAAAACTAACATTTGTTAAAAAGTTATATGATTTCATGGTTTGAATATGATGACAATTTATTTTTCTTACCTTGTATAAATGTTTTAGCGGTTGATCATTGGTTGAAGGTACGGGTAGGTAACTAGAAGTATACTATTGTAGCTCCATAGCCTAAACAAAATTGCCCTAATATTTATTTTTATATCAGGATATTAAGAGGTTGTAGTGGTGGTGGTAAACACGACGGACTCTGAGCTTTTTGTTGCAATAGAACTCTGTTGGTCATAGCCGTTGACGTGTGGTTTTGGTTGCGGTGGTTGGTTCCTGTTGGTGCTAGTGGTGGTAGTTTTGAGTTTTTTTGATGAAGGAAAATTGTTTTATTTTATTTCTACGACGTGAAAAAAAGTTAGGGAATAATGACATGATGGTGGTGGTGGGTGGCGGACTGTGCACTGTAGTAGTTACGAAAGCGGATATGTTGTCAGCTTTTCTTGGTTTTTTAAAATTATTTGGAAGATTAGACTTTTGTCCATGTACAGGAGTCGGTGATTTGAGCTAGTGATGGAGCTCTAGGCGGTGGTGAAGATGAGATGGTATAGGAACGTGGCATGAAAGTGTATATTCTTTACTTTTGGTCGATATTGCCTTCTTTTTATTGATCCTATGATCATCCGATGATGGTATTTTGCCTAGCATCACTTACTTTGCGGATCAAGTTTGCTTGAATTCACATGTAACAATGGCATCGGTGGTTATAGGTGTGCGCTGATCCATTCAATTTTCCAGAAGCCTCATCTATTATCCCTCATGGCCAATCTACTGCACTATTTATGACAAGGATTAAATGAATTAGAATAACTACATTGTTAAAATTATATATGTGCAAATAAAAATTAATATTCCTCAATATAAAAAATGACTCGTCAAGATTCTGATCATTTTTGACCACCTTATTGGTAGAGGGGCCGTCGACCTTAGGATCAAAAGTGCCAAAATAGATGGCAAGGAGATTCAAGGTATAAGTATTAAAACTTCTCAAAGTAGATCTTTAAGTAAGCTGGTTTGATAATTTCTGGAACATGTGATAGGAAAAATAGGAATAGAAGAACAAGGCATTTTGTGTATGAGGATGATTAGAACCATAGGGTAAATGAGTGGTCGATGGCGGCAAGTGGTGATAATTTCTTGTTGAATTAACAAACTTGTTCGAGAGTTAACATTTTTCTTCATCGTGTTAATCTAATTATTTGGTTATAAAGAATATCACACACATATATATGTAGAATGATAGAAAACCCTTTGAGTTATGATTTATTATTGACCACTATTTATAGTGGTAAAACCCTAATATCCTAAACCCATAAACGGGCTTGGGCCTATATATTATATGCAATCGTCATCTATTTGTCCTTCGAAATTAAAACTTTTAAAAAAGAAAACAGCAACCACCTGTGACTTAATTACTTCGATGTTTTCTCAGAGTTTTAATCCACCACTTAATTTCCACATAGTTACCTGCACCCATGGATTGAGTTTGGGATTCCATGGAACGTTACATTACCTCTTTGATACTATCATCAATTGGATGTATTTTATACGTTGATGTTACAATTGATCAAGTTCTGAATTCAGAAACTAAAGTCAGAAGTTATAGAAAATCGTGGAATTTGGGCCACTTGTTATCGTGATTATTTAAAAAATCTTTTTTTTTCATAATTTCTACGTAATATGTTTTTTGTTAATCATTATTGCAATTGCGCGCATTCTTTATGAATAGATGATATGTAGATCTTTGATCGAGTACATAGAATGCTTGTTGGGGCTTGTACCAGTGCAAATGCAAGGCTTAATTCGCGGGATATGCCTTTTAACCTAAGAGTATCCAAGCATTTTCTGTAATATATTGATGTATCATCACTACAAGAAAAAGTAGAATAGGCGACGATTGTTTCCTGGGCGACATTTTATTGCCCGGGAAACCCCCTAAACGACAAAAGTCTGTTCAACGTGGCACCAATTCTGATTGACTTTTTAGTCAAAGTTTGGAGGAGAGTTTCGCCCGGGAAAGTATGGTTAAAATTTGACCAAAAAAATCAACAAAAATCTTGGCGGTAATTTTTCCCGCTCACTTTCCCGGGCGACATGTCGCCCGAGAAAGATTTTATTAAAAAAAGTTAATTTACGTGAATGGTTAAGAATAGTGATTTGTGTTAATTAAAGTACGTTAAAGTATCCCGGGCGACATGTCGCCCAAGAAACTTTTAATTAAAATTTAACAAAAAAATTAGCGAACCTCTTGGCTCCAATTTTTCCCGCTCATGTTTCCCGGGCGACATGTCGCCTGGGATTATTTATTTTGTTAAAAAATTTAATTCTGTTTTTAAATCATTATTATTTATAAAATATATTTTTTAATTATACATTTTATAAATAATAATTTATAAAAATACTTATAAAATATATAATTATTATTTAAAATATATAAATATTAAAAAAAAGATTTCGGTTTCTTGTGTGGTTTTAAAATATGCGTTAAACGTATAAGTATATAAAAACTATATAAAAAACATTTCGTTTTCTGGGTGTTTTCTCGGTTCGGTCAGGCTATGCACTACCCTTCTATAGTTGAACATGATATAACCTTTTATAGTTGAACGATACCATATTGACTCTATGCTTGAACATTCTAAGTGTAATTATACCATATCGACTCATCCGTTGAACATCGAATGTGTAACGATAACATATCGACTCATCCGTTGAACATCTAATATGTAACGATAACATATGATCTTCAACGTTAAACATTCCAATGTACAACGTTAAACATTTCGACTATCGTTGGAATACTCTTCGCCGCTCGCACAACGCTCTCACCAATATCGATCATCGTTGAACAATCTAATGTACACGATACCATATCGAATATCCGTTTGTACATATACTGTGTTACGATACCAGGATTGATCACTCCGTTTGCCTGTTGGAACATCGAATGTGTAACGTTTAACATATCGACTCATCCGTTGAACAAAAAATGTGAACGATAGAATTCTCGACTCATCGTTGGCATCGAATTGTACAATGATAATCATATCGACTCATACGTTGGATCTAACGGTACAACGTACATCTCGACTCATCCGTTGGACATCTAATGTACAATGATCAAATATCGTCAGATCTCGTGAACTTCTATTTGTGTAACGATTACCATATAGACTCTTCCGTTTGAACATTAATAGAGTATCGTTCTCCATTTTGACTCATTCCGTTTTGTTGAACATACTAATGTGTAAGATAAATATAGTGATCTCATCTGTTGGACATCTTAATGTGTAAATATAAATAACAGATGGATCTGTATAGTTGGACATCTAAAGGTGTTAGATAACAATCGACTCATCCGTTGGACATCAAATGTAATACGATAATATATGACCTCAATGTTGGACATCTTTTTGTACAACGATAAGCATATCGACTCATCCGTTGGACTCTAATGTACAACTGGATAAACAGATAGACTCTTTGTTAAACATCTAATGTACAAAGATACTTATCGATCATCGATGGACAATCGAGATGTACAACGATAATAATGACTAATCGTTTGGACATCTATGTACACGATGAATAATCATGAATTCATGTCGTTGGATATCTAATGTAAAACGATAACATATCGACACAACATTGGTCAATCTATTGTCATACGATAACATAGCGACTCATCCGTTGGACATCTTATGTATAAAGATACATATTGACTTCATCGTTTGAACATTAATGTACCAAAGATACAATATTGATCATCCGTTGAATTGAAATGTACAACGTTACCTTATTGACTCATCCGTTGGACTTCCAATGTAGAACACTCTTCACACTCGCTCTTGACTAATTTCCGTGGACATCGATGTCACAACGATTAACATATCGACTCATCGTGAAATCTAAAGTGTAACGATACATATCACTAAATCATTTGGAAAGCGATTGTACAACGATAACATATCGACTCATCCGTTGTACATCTAATGTAAATGTACCTTATTTGATCTATTCGTTGAAACATTAATGTACACGTATACATATTGGGCTATCATTGAATCGAATGGAAACGATACCATATTGACTCATCCATTGGACATCGAATAACGATAACATATCGAGTCATCCGTTAGACATCTAATGTACAATGATAACATATCGACTCATCCGTTGAACATCTAATGTGTAAGATCCATAAAGACTCATCCGTTCGAACAGATAGTAATGTGTAATGATACGTATATCTCTTTTTTCCTTCCTTATGATTAATAAACCACACCCCCCCTTTTTTTTGGGGTGAGAGATATACGGTATCATTACACCTTAGATGTTCAACGGATGAGTCGATTTGGTCTCGTTACCAAATAGATGTTCAACGGATGAGTCGATATGTTATATTGTACACTCTTGATGTCTAACGGCATCGACTCACGACTCCATGTTATGTTATGCGACGATGTCCAACAGATGAGGTCAATATGGTCACGTTGTCATTCGATGTTCAATGGAAGAAGCCAATATGGTTATCGTTTGTACATTAGCATGTTCAACGGATGAGTCATTGTTATCATTGTACATTAGATGTACAACGGATGAGTCGATATGTTATCGTTGTACATTCGATGTCCAATGAATTAGTTGATATGTTATCGTTACACATTAGTTGTTCAACGGATGAGTCGATATGTTATCGTTGTACATTAGATGTCCGACGGATGAGTCAATATGGTATTGTTCTACATTGGATGTCCAACGGATGAGTCAATATGGTATCGTTGTACATTTCATGTTCAACGGATGAGTCAATATGGTATCGTTGTACATTAGATGTTCAACGGATGAGTCAATATGGTATCTTTATACATTAGATGTCCAACGGATGAGTCGATATGTTATCGTTGTGCATTAGATGTCCAATGGTTGTGTCGATATGGTATCGTTTTACATTAGATATCCAACGGATGGATGTGATATTATTATGTTGCTCACAACTTCTGATGTCCAACGGATTAGACTATTATGGTATGTTGAACATTCGATGCCAAGGATGAGTCGGAATTTGTACGTCTGCTTACATTAGATGTTTAACAGATGAGTCAATCTGTTATCGTTGTACATTAGATGTCCAACGGATGAGTCGATATGTTATCGTTGTACATTAGATGTCCAACGGATGAGTCGATATATTATCGTTGTACATTAGATGTCCAACGGATGAGTCGATATGTTATCGTTACACATTAGATGTCCAACGGATGAGTCGATATGTTATAGTTACACATTAGATGTCCAACAGATGAGTCGATATGTTATCGTTACACATTAGATGTTCAACAGAACGGATGAGTCAATATGGTATCGTTACACATTAGATGTTCAACGGATGAGTCGATATGGTATCGTTACACATTAGATGTTCAACGGATGAGTCGATATGTTATCATTGTACATTAGATGTCCAACGGATGAGTCGATATGTTATCGTTGTACATTAGATGTCCAACGGATGAGTCGATATGTTATCATTGTACATTCGATGTCCAACGGATGAGTCGATATGTTATCGTTACACATTCGTTGTTCAACGGATGAGTCGATATGTTATCGTTACACATTCGATGTTCAACGGATGAGTCAATATGGTATCGTTACACATTAGATGTTCAACGGATGAGTCGATATGGTATCGTTGTACATTAGATGTTCAACGGATGAGTCGATATGGTATCGTTGTACATTAGATGTCCAACGGATGAGTCGATATGTTATCGTTGTACATTAGATGTCTAACGGATGAGTCGATATGTTATCGTTACATATTAGATGTTCAACGGATGAGTCGATATGTTATCGTTACACATTCGATGTTCAACGGATGAGTCGATATGGTATCGTTACACATTAGATGTTCAACAGATGAGTCAATATGGTATCGTTCAACTATAGAAGGGTATATCATGTTCAACTATAGAAGGGTAGTGCATAGCCTACGACAATCGAGTTAACACCTTGAAAAAATGTTTTACTTTTTTTGTTTCTTATATACTTATTACATTTAACGCATATTTTAAAACACACAAGAAACCGAATTCTTTTTTTATATTTATTTATTATATTTAAAATAATAATTATATATTTTATAAGTATTTTTTTAAATTATTATTTATAAAATGTATAATTATAAAATATATTTTAAAATATAATGGTTAAAAACAGAATTAAATTTTTTTAACAAAATAAATAATCCCCGGGCGACATGTCGACCGGGAAACATGACGGGGAACACTTGGAGCCAAGAGTTCGTAATTTTTTCGCTGTCGACTCTCTCTCGTCTCACCCTCTCGTTCACCGAAAAAAAAAAAAAACAAAAATTTCTGGGCGACATGTCACCCAGGATACTTTAACGTACTTTAATTAACACAAATCACTATTCTTAACCATTCACGTAAATTAACTTTTTTTAATAAAATCTTTCTCGGGCGACATGTCGCCCGGGAAAGTGAGCGGGAAAAATTACCGCCAAGATTTTTGTTGATTTTTTTGGTCCAAACTTTTCAGCCCTATTCTTTCCGAGGCAGACCAGTAGCCCGGGAAACTCTCCTCCAAACTTTGACTAAAAAGTCAATCAGAATTGGTGCCACGTTGAACAGACTTTTGTCGTTTAGGGGGTTTCCCGAGCAATAAAATGTCGCCCAGGAAACAATCGTCGCCTATTCTACTTTTTCTTGTAGTGTATAGATATTCACAATATCTATACAGAAAAATGCTTGGATACTCTTAGGTTAAAAGGCATATCCCGCGAATTAAGCCTTGCATTTGCACTGGTACAAGCCCCAACAAGCATTCTATGTACTCGATCAAAGATCTACATATCATCTATTCATAAAGAATGCGCGCAATTGCAATAATGATTAACAAAAAACATATTACGTAGAAATTGGGAAAAAAATGTTTTTAATAATTCACATAACAAGTGCCCAATCAATGATTTTCTTATCTTCTGACTTTTAGTTTCTGAATTCTGAACCTTGAGAAATTGTAACAGCAACGTATATATTTCTCCATTGGTGGTGATAGCGAAGAGGTAGTGTAACGTTCCATGGAATCCCAAACTCAATCCATGGGTGTAGGTAACTATGTGGAAATTAAGTGATGGATTAAAACTCTGAGAAAACATCGAAGTAATTAAGTCACAGGTGGTGCATGTTTTCTTTTTTAAAGGTTTTAATTTAGAAGGCCAAATATGATGACGATCGCATATAATATATAGGCCCAAGCCCGTTTGTGGGTTTAGGATATTAGGGTTTTACCACTATAAATAGTGGTCAATAATAAATCATAACTCAAAGGGTTTTCTATCATTCTACATATATATGTGTGTGATATTCTTTATAACCAAATAATTAGATTAACACGATGAAGAAAAATGTTAACTCTCGAACAAGTTTGTTAATTCAACAAGAAATTATCACCACTTGCCGCCATCGACACTCATTGACGATGGTTCTTATCATCCTCATATCTAAATGCTTGTTTTTATTCCTATTTTTCCTATCACATGTTCCACAAATTATCAAACCAGCTTCCTTTAAATCTACTTTGAGTTGCTTTAATCTTTTCCTTGTACTCCTTGACATCTCTCCTCTCCTTCTCGCAATCTTTGATCCTAAGCGCTAGCTCACGGCCCCTCTACCAATAAGGTGGTCAAAAATGATCAGAATCTTGACGAGTCATTTTTATGATTGAGGTAATATTAATTTTTATTTGCACATTTATAATTTTAACAAATGTAGTTATTCTAATTCATTTATCCTTGTCATATTGTGCAGTAGATTGGCTCATGAGGGATGAAGAGATTGATGCTTCTGGAAATAGTGCATGATAGCGCACACCTATACCACTGATGCTTTGTTACATGTGAATTATGCAAACTTGATCCGCGTTAAGTGATGCTACGGCTTAAAATAACATCATCGGATGATCATAGGATAAGAGAAGAGACGGCAATTTATCGACCCAAATGTAAAAGGTATATAAGTCAGCCACGCCTATACCACCAGCTCCACCTCCGCCTAGAGCTCCATCTCTAGCTCAAGCACCGGCTCCGGTACAAGGACAAAAGTCTATCTTCCAAATTATGTTTAAAAAACCAAGAAAAGCTTACACAGTATTCCCTTTGTTACTAACAGTGTCACCGCCGCCACCACCACACCATTCATGGTCTTATTCCCTAATTTTTCACGTCGGAAATAAATAAAAAAAATATTCCTTCATCAAAAAACTCAAAAATACACCACTAGCACCACAGGACCACCACGCAAACCAGAACCTCAAACGGCAACGCTTGACCAACAGATTTCTATTGAACAGCTAAGAGTCGTCGTGTTTAACCAAACACTACCACCTCTTAATATGCCTGAAATAAAAGATAAATATTATGGCAATTTTGTTAGGCTAGGGAGCCACAATAGTAATACTTCTAGTTTACCGGACCTTCAACCAATGGGTCAACCGCCAACTTTTATAAAAGGTAAGATTATTAATTGTCATCATATCAAACCATGAAATCATTAATAACTTTTTAACACTCGCTCTGTAGTTTTACTAACTCATGTCTCATTGTTATATTGTACATTAGATTGGATGAAACATGGACCGATGAAGCACATGGATGCGTCAGGAAATAGGATATCATCGCACACCTCACACCTCCAACGGGAATGGATACATGTGCTTTATAACAAACCTGATCCTCATGTTTGTGATGATACAACATGAAAAGTCTCATCAGATGACTCAAAGCCTTATGGGCACAAGAGGAAGAGAAAGTCATATAGACTGAGATTAAGAAATAAGCGTCGTGTCACATCCTCTATACGAGCTGTTCGTTACGCTTGAGCTCCAGCTCCAGCTCTAGCTGCTCCGGCTCAAGCTCCCTAGCCTAAAAAAATCACCATAATATTTATCTTTCATTTCCGGCATATTAAGAGGTGGTAGAGGTGCTGGTAAACACGACGACTTTGAGCTGCTGCAAATAGAACTCTGTTGGTCATAGCGTTGCCATTGAGGTTCCGGTTGCGGTGGTGGTCCAGTTGGTGGTAGTGGTGGTAGTTTTGAGTGTTTTGATGAAGGAATATTTTTTATTTTATTTCTCCGGAACTGTGAAAGTTATGGGACTAATGACAGTATGGTGGTGGTCGGTCGGCGGCCGGTGGCACTATTGTAGTAACGAAAGGGATATGTGTAGCTTTTCTTGGTTTTTTAAACGTAATTTAGAAGATAGACTTTTGTCCTTGTACTAGAGCCGGTGCTTGAGCTAGAGATGGAGCTCTAGGTGGAGGTGGAGCTGGTGATATAGGCGTGGATGACGTTTATAATACTTTACTTTTGGTCGATATTGCCTTCTATTTCTATTGATCCTTATGACCATCCGATGAGTTATTTTAGCTGTAGGCACCTCACTTACTTGCGGATCAAGTTTGCATGAATTCACTATTCCATGGATCGGTGGTTTAGGTGTGCGCTTGATATCATATTTAGAGCAATCAAGCTCTTCATCCCTCAGGAGCAATCTACTGCACAATATGACAAGGATAAATGTATTGTATCAACTCATTTGTTAAGTTATAATTGTGCAAATAACAATTAATATTACCTGAATCATAAAAATGCTCTAATCGTTAACACCTTCAACGTCATAGATTCTGATCTCTTTCGACCTCATTATTGGTAGAGGAGGCCGTCGACCTAGGATAAAAAGTGCGAAAAGAATGACAAGGAGTACAAGGAAAAGATTAAAGCAACTCAAAGTAGATTTAAAGGAAGCTGGTTTGATAATTTCTGGAACATGTGATAGGAAAAATAGGAATAGAAGAACAAGCATAGGGAGTATGAGGATGATAAGAACCATCAGTCAGCTAAAGAGCAAAAGTTATGATGAGATCCAAGAGATGTTTGATAAAGAGATGAAAAGGGTAAACACTTTTGTAGACATGAATGCAGAGTTGGTGAAAGGCAGTAAGACATAAGCAAAAGGCAAGTTTAAAAGAATTAGGAGATGGAGCTTGAAACTGAAAGTCAAAGAAGCAGAAGATAGATGAGCATGTAGAAGCTGAAAAAGATTATGATCATGAGGAGGCAGAGATGAAAAAGCATATTGAGATAATTAAAGATGATGAGGTAGCAATTGATGCTATACCTCTAGCCACCAAACCTCTAATGATTGTTGAATACAAGATTGTTAAAGAATGAAAGTTTAGATACTTTCAATTGATAAGAGCTGATGGAAGTTCAAAAAGATACTTATCAATGATTAAGATGCTTTAGAATATTGAGAGAGAAGACTTGGAGACCCTTTAGAAGTTGGTTAAAGCTAAACATAGGAATACAAGGCCAAAGGAGGATTATGAAAGAATTTTATAGGAATATCTGAAAGTAATGTTTGAACCTGACATAAAAAGTAAAGTATGGAGAAATCTACAAGGATACAAAGTGACTATTTGGAAGTGGTATCGTTTACCTGTGTAGAGTGCACTTTATGAGGTTTAAAAAACCTACATATCTTTATGTTGGTTGAGAAAAGAATATCCCCTAAACACACAATAACAATCACATCTACATATGAACAAATAGTTCAAGCTGACCATTGGAATGAGATGTGTTATCAACTACTCAAGCTCATGACAAAGCAGGAAAAGGGTCAATGAAGTGTTTGAATGCATTCTCTTGGTGATGGTGAAGACTTTTAATGAAGAAACTTAAAGATTCAGATGATGAACATCAAGTTTAGGGGAGGATTGTTGGGTTTAAAAGACTTCAAGATATTCTTAGAGTTATCGCTGCTCATGTATATAATAGTGTTGTTGGTAATACTAATGAAAATTATACTAAGTAGTTAGTACTGGTAGTATAAAAGTTACTACTGCTAGTTACTACTGTTAGTATATATTAGTACTGTTAGTATAAAGTTACTGCTCCTAGTAGAAGTTAAGACTACTTAGAGATGAAGACTGAAAATATACTAAGTAGTTACTACTGCTAGTACAAAAGTTAGTACTGCTAGTGTATGTTAGTACTGCTAAAGTAAACTTCTAAGTAGTTAATGCTGCTTGTGCTCAGTTATACTGCTAAGAATTATACAGTCTGGATTTATGCAGACCAGAGATGAGATTAATGACTTATTAAAGAGAGATAAAGATTGATGGAGGAACAAGAATTAACTTATGAAGATAAGATTAGTTATTTGTAAAGGAAGATATGTATAACATATTTGTTTAGAGATTATGTTGACTTATAGAAAGAATCATGATAACTTGGAAGTATTGTAGCCTGTAAGGACTCCTTGGTGTATAAAAGGAGGTCCTAGGGCATAATGTTAGACACAACATCATTTGATATTCGTAGTTATCAACGGTTTTGGAACCCTCAACACTACTTATGTGTATTGTTTTATATTGAGATTGAAAGTTTGGTAATATGTTCTGTTATTGATTTTGTGTTACTGTTTTATTAGAATTCTTCTTAGTATCATAGACTAGATTTCGCATAGTCTTTGATATATTCAATCAAAGTTTCTACTATAGTTGTCTTAGATTTATTCAATACAACTAAGCCTTTTACAAGCTAAGCAAGATCTATTCAAGTGGGATAAAAAATCCTTAAAACATTCATAACTGGCATAGAAAATCTAATAGACCTTAAGGTGAATGTAATTAGATGTGACAATGGGACTGAATTCAAGAATAAGGTCATGAATCAATTCTGTAAAATGAAGGGTATTAAGAGGGGATTTAGTGTTGCTAGGACTCCACAATAAAATGGAGTAGCAAAAAGGAAAAATAGAACACTAATAGAGGCTGCTAGGACTATGCTAGCTGATTTAAAGTTACCTACTACCTTTTGGGCTAAAGCAGTTAATACTACTTGTTACGTACAAAATAGGGTATTAGTAATTAAGCCTTACAACAAGACCCCTTATGAACTTTTTCTAGGTAGAAAACATGCCTTAAGATTCATGAGACCATTTGGGTGTTCTATTACAATCCTTAATACCAGAGATCACCTAGGTAAGTTTGATGGAAATGCTGATGAAGGGTTCTTTGTAGGATACTCTACCAATAGTAAAGCATTTAGAGTATTCAATAGTAGAACTAGGATAGTTGAAGAGAACCTGCATGTAAAATTTAGTAAGGCTACACCTAATATTGCCGAAAGTGGACCTAATTTGCTGTTTGATTTAGATGCTCCAACAAAATCTATGAATTATGAGCAGTTGTTGTAGGGAATCAATCTAATGGTAGTGCATGTACAAAATCATGTTATGATGCAGGAAAAGCTACGAAATGGAGATTTTAAGTACTGGCAAAAGAATCCATAAATGCTACATTTTTGACTCAAGATCCATCGATCTCTTCTAGTTCAAAGGATTCTCATGATGTTGGATTTAAACCATCAGAGGAGGTGGAAAAGAAGGATGCTAATAATCCAGAGAATAAAGATAGTGAGGTACCAAATACAGAGTAGCCAAGAGTTAATCAAGAGCAGGATGCAAATGTCAACAGCACTAACAACATTAATACTGTTAGTCTAATTGTTAATGCTGCTGACATAGAAAATAATGTTACTGATGAGAATATAGTCTATGGATGTGATGATGATCTATTCGGATGATGATGAAGGAGTTGATGCAAAGGCTGACATGACTAATTTAGATACAAATATCTTTGTGAGTCCTACTCTAACTACCAAAATTCACAGGGGGGGGAATAATTTTTCCCCAAATTTTTTTTTTCCACTCTTGATCAAATCATTAGAGTTATACATTCAGCACCTCAAACCAGAAGGATGACAAAGAATGTGACTAAACATGGTATGTTTAGTTCAGGTAACGGAGAATTCAACCATAAAGACTTTCAGAATTGTATGTTTGCATGTTTCTTATCACAAGTAGAGCCCAAAAAGGTAATCCAAGCATTACAAGATCTAAGCTGGATAGAAGTTATGCAAGAAGAGCTTTTGCAGTTCAAATTACAACATGTTTGGACTTTGATGGATTTACCACATGGCAAAAGAGCTATTGGTACTAAATGGGTGTACAGGAATAAGAAAGATGAAAGAGGCAATTGTATCCAGAACGACTAGCGTTGGTGTTAGGTGATACACTCAAGAAGAGGGAATTAGATTATTGATGAGGTTTTTGATCCAAGTTTGACTAGGTTGAAGCAATAGGCTATTCTTAGCCTATCGATATTCAAAGTATTTGTTTGTGTATCAAATGGGATTTAAAGAGTGCATTCTGTATATCAAAATTGACGGATGAAGTCTAAGCTGTCTCCTCATGACGCACGGCGTTTGCGAAGATCAGTTCCCTGACAGAGTTTATAAGGTAGAAAAGGCATTATATGGTCTACATCAAGCTCATAGTGCATGGTATGAGACTCTATCTACTTATTTATTGGATAATAGATTTCAAAGAGGCCAAATAGATAAGTCTTTGTTCATTAAAAGGGTCAAAGGTGATATTTTACTAGTTTAAATATATGTAGATGATATCATTTTTGGGTTTACAAGGAATGAGATCGCGCAAGAGGATTTCTCATCACATGTGTATTTTATACAATTTCTATCGTTGCGATGTACGCATCATTCGATCGTAGTTTATTATATAGTAACCAAGCGACATAATTATAGCTCGCGGTCGAGTTCGTTATCGGTGACGTTTCGTGATTGATTGATTATTGATCATGATCTTCGATCAAGGTGAGTTCATAACCTCGCTTTTGAACTGTTTTAAATGTTTTATAAAACCCGTGAGGGGGATACATGTTTGTTTTGAAAAATAGAACACAAGTAACATTATGTGTACTTGTTGTTGTTTGTTCTGAACATAAGCAGTTTTATACGTGCTTGATATTGTGGTTTGTTTTAAAAATTAAACGCAAGTGTTATGAAAAAATAATATGATTTCATTCCCTTGAGTTTATGCCTTTGACTGTGTACTCGTTAATTGGTGAGGAGGTAAATGCTGAATGCATTAAATAGATCTATTTGGTTTGACAACCCTGTCCGGGGTATGAATCCAAACGTGAGCACCCTGTAACGGACATTTTTTATTGAGAAAGGGGTAGTGGCATACTACCCGATCACGAATTATCGCCGGTGAGTGTGATAATGGGTTAAGGTTCGGTACACGGGCTCATGGAAGTTGGAAATGTGGTGTGGCTTGCCTAGCTAGCAAGTCATACATGTTTTTGATGGAACCAAATGGCGTTCTGAGGTTATAAATGTTTTGTGGAACCAATGTGTGTTCTAATTGTTACTTGAAAACTCTATGAATTCACTCAACCATTGTGTTGACGTTTTTAAGCATGTATCTGAGGTTTAGGTGCTTATGACGGCTTGGATGGGATGAAGCGTGGATATCAAGGATTGGAACTCGGTGAAATTTTATACATTCGATAAAGAAATTTTTTATGAAAACTAGTCGTGATGTGACTCATTAGAAATATATTTTCTAAGTGGGACCTTGTAACTCCGAGTTTCTTTTTAAATAAATTCAGATGAGATTTTGTTTTATAAACGTCTCCTTTGTAGTCGTTTACTGTGACTAGTGTGAATATATTATGACTAGCCGAGTACCCGCGCCTAGCGGCAGCGGTGTCTAGTTTTCAATAATAGTTTAGCGGAGAAGAATTTCCTTTCGAAAAACAGTGTTCGTAGTGTTAGAAAATTCTTTATAAAAATCAGGGTTCTAAAAGGCACGCCATGGCGCCTCTAAGGCTTTGCAAAGGCGTGATGCGTGACCTTCACGCTACGCAATAGACCAAAGCATACGCTTAAGGCGTAAGCTTAAGGTGTACGCTTAAGGCGTGACGTGAGATGAGAAGTGAAAAATCGCGATAAGACATGATGCGTTAAGGCTTTTTTGAATTCAATTTCGATAAAAATCGTTAAATTTTTTATTTTTTTCATAAAAATGAAAAAAATTATATGCAAATATAGAATTTTGACTTTAATCCTTATATATGACACTTTTTGTAAACTCATTATATTTGAAATATAATTTAAATGTATAAATTTATAAATATTTCCATATTTTGTGCCGCCTTAAGTCACGCCTTACAAAACGTCGTGACTCGTCATAGTTCCTAAGATGTGAGGCTTGGTCATGCCGTCACGCCACGCCTCACGTTATTTATAACCTTGATAAAAACTTAGTCTGATGGGATAGACGCACAACGGCGACTATGTATAGCTTTCAACAAAATTCGATACGGTAGTTCAATTTATTTTGTGTTTGTGCATGTGTATTTGGATTAGAACAATATTTGTTTGTGCGCACGCTAGTTAGTTCTTTAAACAAACCATCATGTCAATAGTCACACAAATTATCAAAGGTTCTAGTTTGTGTTTTGTATATTATTATGTTTAGAGTTAAGTACATTTTTGGTCCTTGTGGTTTGGTGCGAGTTCACTTTTGGTCTAAAATTCAAAAAAAGTTCACTTTTGGTCCAAAAATATAGTTTCGGTCCACTTTTAGTCCAATCCCGTGAATTTGCACTAAAATTTTTGGACTAAAAGTGAAACGAAACTATGTCTTTTGGACCAAAAGTGTAACGAAACTATGTCTTTTAGACCAAAAGTAGAACGAAACTATGTGTTTTGAACCAAAAGTGAGAAAATGCACCAAACCACAAGGACCAAAAATGTACTTAACTCTTATGTTTATTTTCATTCCTAATGTGCCTCTAATTCACTTTTTTCTTTGTTTGCATGTTTTGGAATCGTACGAAATTAAATGCAGATTTTCCACTTTTAAAAACTTGTTTTAATTTCAAGTTTTTCACAAGCTTTAATATATATAATCGTACGTGTGCTTTGTGTAGTTTGCGTGTCAATACATTCCATTAGTGAATTTTCCATATTTTTAAATTCCCATAGTATTGGCCTGGGAACTAAAAAAACTGTCATATATTAAGGGGCTTTATGTATCACTTTTGTACTTTGTAAAGGTTCTCCAAATTCAAAATTATCATGTATTGGGAACTAAAAAAACTGTCATGTATTAAGGCTTTATCTATCACTCTTGTACTTTGTAAAAATTCTCCAAATTCAAAACCACTATACCTCAAAAATTCAAAATCTAAAAATTCAAAATTTAAAATTTGAGACTTTATATTGTCAAATATTAAGCATTAGACCATCTTTATTCACAACCTATCACAACCCAATTTATCGTTAAAATATTATATTTTTGTTCTTCCACTTATACAACCTATACATACAACCAATTTTAATTTTTCATCATTTATCAACAACCCAACTCAACCTAAAATATAATATTACCTTTTTATATTTAATATAAAAATATGAGAGAGGGAAATAAATAAAATAAAAAAATATGAGAGAGAAAAAAGATTTGATTGGCTATTTAATATACACGTGGAAAGATTGAATATACAATTTCACTGTCATGTACCGAACTGGTCGTGACAAATTTTTCTATTCATCTGCAAAGTTAGAATATAATATTAGTACTCTTAATAAGTTATTGTTTTTTCTTGTACTTTATGTACGATGACCGGTTGGATGGAATGCCCAATAAACATAGCCTTACAAATGACCCGGGCAAAACCGTAACTCAGCAAGATGTTGCATAAGCGCCCATATCCACCGAAACCAAAATAATCACCAAAACCTAATTTTTTTTTTTGTCAAAATATGATACATCACAATTTAAATATTTAGCAAAAAAATTAAAACAAAATTATTCACATGACTTTATAAAAAAACTACACGAACTTTTTTTCAAAACTTTAGAACAAACTATATGCAAACTTACAAACAAATCATATAAAACTTTACAAAATCTTTGTATATAGCATAAGTTATACAAAATCTAATAACAAAATAAATTTACATTACTATTATATCAAAGTTTGTAAATAAACAAATACACAATAATCTTTACATAAGCTTTATAAAAAAAGTTATGTACGTAGTTTAAAATGAAACCATAGAATTTCTGTAGACAACATCAGTTTCTGGTGGCAGCGGGGCGGCAAAGGTTCCAGCAACGACACCTGAAACAAAAAATTGTTAATATGGTTAAAAAACCCAGATGTGCAAAAAATATAAATAGATCTAAAAAGATCTTACAAAAACTCGAACAAAAAAAAGAAAAAACATTTGAAGCTTTTAAAGAACAACAAAACTTTATAACAAAAACCTTATTATATTTCAAAAAAACTCTCGGGTTGTGGGTTTTCGGTGGTTACAGGTTTCAGGTGACGGTGGCGGAAGATTTCGGCAATAACGCCGGAGATGCAACAACAGTTCTACAAAAAACATCCAAAGATGTTATAACTCATATCTATAAAGGAATACACATAAATTTATTGCAAAGTTTACACAAAGCTTAGAAAATATTAGCAGCAACCTTTCGAAAGGAACCATTCATTTTCTGACGTTACCAGCTTTTCCCGGCGATTACAACTGTTTCCGACGACAACAACATCGGTAGGCAGCGGCACCAGTGGCTAATATAATAAATGCCAAAACTGTTAGAAAAAAACTCCGATCCAAAATAAGATCTACAAACCTTTAAGAAAAACCTTAAAAACATATTTAATATATATAAATCTATTAATAAAATCAAGAAAATCTTGAAACATGAAAACCCTTTTTATGATGTCGAGGATTTCGTGGTTTTGGGTTTCGGTTGTGGTGGTGCTATTGATTGTTGCATCACCGACGTTATTGTGTTGTGGTGGTGATGTTTCTTGGTATGTGCGGCGGTGGAGATGTATGGCGTGGGTGGCGTCGATGGCGTCAGAAGTGGTGATAAACGGTGGTGGTGAGGACCGCCAGTGGTGGTGACGATCGCCGGTGGTGGGAGTGTTTTTATTTTGGTGAGAGAATGTATTTTTGTGATGAGAGAGTTTTGTTATTTTGTTGTTGTGTTGTGTGTGTTTTGTAAGAGTAGTGAATTTATTTTGTGCAGTAGAAGTAATGAAATGAAAGGGTATGTGTTTGTGGGGATTTGTTTGTATAGTAAGTTTGGGTTGTTTTTTGGTTTGAAAATATTTTTAAGATTTGATGTTTGTTTGGTTTATGTAAATTTAGGGTCGGAGGTAGAAATGGGAGTCTGAATCTTAAAATGGGAGGATTGGTTTTTGGTTGGGGATATGCATGCTTTATAAGGGAGTATAGAAGTAGCACCCCAAAGTGATATTTCGTTGCGTTGTAAATTTGGGGGTGTTAAAGATTAGTATTAGCGCACTGGTTATAAAACTAGGTCGTTTTCAAAAACCTAGACTATAACCGTTTTTTGAAAAGTTTTTATGAGTCTTTCACCGTTGTCCGATATCCGCGCACGCGTTGTTCCCTATCCTTAGATGCGTGGTGTGATGCTTTTGATTGCATTCTAAGTGCGTAACAAGGTGGGTAGCACTTAGTATGAATGATATGGGTGTATATATATTTTTATATACGGCATCCATTCTATGATGAAATATATATATATATATATATATATATATATATGTATTCTGATACTCGCTACTTGCGAAGAGTTTAATTTTGATAAGTATTGATGCTACTTGATGGATGCATCGTTGTTATATGATAAGTATAATTTCGTATATTCAAAAATTGAAAAGGTTGAAAAAAGATGGCTGATGCAGCCTCTATATTTCAGGAGGCACGATTAAACATTCATTCAAAAACAAGCAACGGTAAGTAATCATAACCATCTGTATATTGATATTGATCAATCACTTTAATGAGTGTATTTAACTTTTATTTCGAAAGAATAAAACTTTTTTGCAGGTTGTAAGAGAATTTGATTATTGTTTTTTATTAGTTCTTATTGAAGGATTACTTTATACGCAATACGTGACGCTGTACATGATGTAAGTTTTTACACATTTAATTTTCAATAGGAAATATCTATAGGATACAACATACATATTCTTTTTAAGTGTTGATGTTACAGGAAGCAAAAACTAATGCAAGGCTGGTACAAGCTCTTAATAACGGTTGGTTGAAGCTTTAGAGACCAGACGATCATCAAAATAACTAGGAGCTTGACTTTATATATATTATTGTAATTGAATTTGTAGCAAATATTGTCATACATGGGATATGATATGATTTAATTTATTCAATAGGAACAATAACGTTTAGTTTTTTTATGGTAGGAAATTCAGATGTAAAATGTTATATTTATAATTTTTATGTTATAGAAGAAAGAAAACATGGTTTGTTTGGTTGTGCATAAATTTGTATCACATGAGATTTTTATAAGCCGTTAGTTGTCTTTTTCTAATGGTGTCTGCAAGGGAATCATCAAAACGAACGAAAATAAGACGCATGAAAACTTATTAAATAAAAAAATCAATCATAACATCTTATAAGTTACTACTAAATCAAAATAAAAGTGGTGTTTGTATTTATGATCACTCATGTAGATTTAATTTTATAAAGCTCAAACTCATTATCTATAAGCGTATATGATTAGACGATGCCTTTTGTAAGTTGCCAACTTACTATAAATGAGAATATGAATTATGATCAAAATTAAATCTATTTTAATGCAAGTTTAATATATTTGGTTATTGTACTCTTTGAATGCCTAAATGACATGATTTTAATTCACATAAGTAAAAGTTTGATTTTTCTCAAAAACAAGCCTGATGCAACGCACGGGTATGAACGCCTCGTAGTTAATAGATTTAATAGTTTTAACCCATGTTTAACATATTACAGTATTACAAATGAACCAATACTACATATTTGAAATAATCTAATACTTATATGTTGCTTTAAAAAGTTTCAAAGGTGGTATCAAGGAGTTCGACAACGTTCTTTTAATTACAATTTTGTAATCTTTAAAAGCATGTTTTCATGTATGTACACAATATCTCATATCTGCGATGTTAAAAAAAAGTAACTTGAGGATCAATTTGCTTTAAGGTCTACTTTGTAATCACGGCACAAGGCTTCCAAAATTCATGAGACGGCCTTGCATACAAACAAAAAAAAGTTATAATAAGAGACAAACTAATTGATAATGGCTAGATGAAGGTCTACAATTTATTGATGTAAAAGCTGCATAAATTTTTTGTTTGATTATTTATTTTCTTCTACTCGCGTTTTAATATCCTATAATTTGGTGTTAATCACTATTTTTCATAAGAATACAACTTAAAGAAATATATAATTTGAGCGAAGGATTTCTTTGTATGGCCATCTAAAGTGGTGATAGAATCGGACGAGAGGCATTCGAGCTAATCACTTGCTGTATCATGGAGCGAAAAAGGAAAGAGAAGTAGGCGAGTCACTTCTCTTGCGGTTCTCAAGGTTGATAAAATTAGCGATTTGCAAGAAGTTCTTGAGGTGTTTGTTTGGATCCTCGAACCAATGTTCGTGACATGAGCAACCGTATTTCAAGAATTGGGTGGTATCACTCCAAGCAATTAGATTTATATTGGACTAAATGGCACCGTTGGTCCCTCAAGTATGGCTAATTCTCACATATTAGCACTTTTACTATTTCCTAGCTTTCATAGTCCCCAAAATCTTACAATTGGTCCTTTTTTGGCAAACGGCCGTTATCTAGTCTAAAAATCTTGCACATGACTGGCAAACTCGTATTTCTTTAGTTTGCACTTTACTCCCGATAAGATACCAACTTTCCTGCCTAAAACTGACAACGTGGGTTCCAAGTCTGGAGAGAATAATTAGGACCAAATGTGAAAGTTTAAACCTTCATCTTCCTCTTAATTTCTATGTGATTTGACTTATACACTCATGTGTTCTAACCCTTTCCAAAGCATTATTCCAATTCCATATTTCCTCTATTTAAGCAACCCAAACGACTTCTTCTTTCATAATTTACCAACTACAAAAAACACATAATAAATCTAAAAAGATTAAATCTAAATACAATAGCGCAATCATCTTCCTTCAACTTAAATTGACGGAAGCAGTGTAGACAAGATGTGAGAAAGATTTGATTATGGAGAAAAAGGTGAGGGAAGTTTGCTTGGTACTCATTTAAGCTTACAAAAATAGACAATAAGAGATTGAGGAATGATGTAACAAAAATAGACAATTTAAACTTGATATGATTTTAGATGCACACCTTTCCTCATTTCCCACATCATCTGCCATACACACCTTTCGTCGATACGATTTTAGATGCACTGAAGTCGCGACCAGTGTATCCTTGTGATACTTGATATGATATGATTTTTAGCACGTAGAGTGCACTTGATATGATATGATGTAGGGTACTCTGTATAAATTCCAAAACCTTTCCTTTAGCCTAATATTTCTTTTGATTACTATACTGTTGAGGTGTTGATATGATAGGAAAATTATTTTTATGATCTCTTGGAATATCTCTATTCACTATTATATATCATGTAATCATTATTATTATCTGGCATCTACATCCGCACACTGAGCAATTAGCTCAGCCGTATTTTTCTTTTCTTCCGTACAGGGTTAATGGGGATGTGTGACGAGAGCTAGCTGGACCTTAGAGATTATGCATTTGGTGACTCCACTTAGATTATATTTTTAGGTATTATGCAAATTTAAGGTTAAACTTTATAGAAGAAAATTTTAATTATTATCGAAACTTGAACTTATTAATAAAATTGGTCCTTCAGGTTTAGTTGCTTTGTCGTTATTTGTGACCTCTCGCTCCTATGTCGGGGGCGGGGGTGTTACAATAACGTCACCAATGACAAGGACTATGAACAACGGACGAGGTGGTTGTTCATACAAGGAGTTCATGGCTTGTAACCCAAAGGAGTATGATCGAAAGGGTGGTGTGATAGTCTACACTTGCTGGATTGAGAAAATGGAATTAGTCCAAGATATGAGTGGGTGTGGGGAGAACCAGAAGGTTAAGTATACCACCGGTTCTCTTATCGGTAAGGCACTAACATGGTGGAACTCTCAGGTCTAGACTAGAGGTCGGGAAGCCACAGTTGGCATAACCTGGAAAGACTTTAAGACTTTGGCAAGAGAGGAGTTTTGTCCAAACAACGAGATGCAAAACCTAGAAATTGAGTTTGGTGTCACGCCATGGTCGGAGCTGGTCATGCTAGGTATACTGATCAATTTCATGAGTTTTCTAGGTTAGTCCCTCATTTACTTACCTCTAAGAACAAGAGAATTGAGAGGTACATCTATGGCCTTGCTCCACCGATCTGTGCAATGGTGGGAGCAACATAGCCAACAACAATTCAGAGTGTTATACTAAAAGCTGGAATACTAACCATTGAGGCAATTAGGAATGGAGCATTGAAAAAGATTTCCAAAAAGAGAGGGAATAATAGGGAGCCGAGTAGGGATGATAACAAGAGGTCTAGGATGGGAAGGGTGTTTGCTACAACCACAAACCCTGTTAGGAAAGAGTACACCATTAATGCACCCAAATTCACAAACTGTAACTATCACCATCAACTTGAGGTACCTTGTCGCTTGTGTACGAATTGTAATCGCTTCGGACACCTTGCCAAGGATTGTAAGGTAGGGCCTAGGGTAGTGAATCCCCCAAATGCTAGAAACCCGACTGCTGCTTATGGAGCTTGTTTTGAATGTAGTGGCATAGACCACTACAAAGCAGCATGTCCTAGGTTAAACCGAGCCTCAAGACCAGGAGGAAATCTTCCAAATCAAGCAATGATTATCGAGGGAGGACAAGGTTGTGGGAACAATGGCGATCAGGTACGTGGAAGAGCTTTTATGATGGGAGCATGGGAGGCTCGCCAGGACCCAAATAGAGTGACGGGTACGTTCACTTTAGACAATCACTATGCTACAACTTCGATTCTGGTGCCGATTATAGCTTTGTTTCCACTACTTTCATGCCCCTGTTAGACATAGATCCTAGTAACTTAGGTTTAGCTATGAGATCGAAATAACTAGCGGTCAACTAGTAGAGATCAATGAGGTTATTCGAGGTTGCAAACTAGAGATTGAAGGTCACATCTTTCATATTGACAAGGGTTTCGTTCGACTAAGTTCATCGCCTTGGGGAGCAACGATATTATTCGTTTAAGAAAAAGGATGGCTCATTTAGGATGTGTATTGACTATATAGAGTTGAATAAGCTAACCATCAATAACCGTTATCCCCTCCCAAGAATAGACGACCTATTCGATCAACTGAAAGGATCACAATATTTCTCTAAGATAGACCTTCGGTCCGGATACCATCAGCTGAGAGTGCACGAGGACGACATTCCAAAGACTGCATTTAGAACTCGATATGGACATTTCAAGTTCACAGTAATGCCCTTTGGTCTGACGAATGCACCAACAGTATTCATAGACTTGATGAACCGAGTATGTAGACCATACCTAGACAAGTTTGTAATAGTATTCATAGACGACATCTTGATCTACTATAAGACTAAGGAAGAGCATGAGATGCGCCTAGGGTTAATCTTAGAACTGCTCAAGAAGGAGAAACTGTACGCAAAATTCTCTAAGTGTGAATTCTGGTTACAAGAAGTGCAGTTTCTTAGGCATGTGATTAACGGTGATGGCTTACATGTAGACTCCAGCAAGATTGAGGCTGTTAAGAATTGGAAAGCCTCTAGAACTCCATCAGAGGTTCGTTCATTCTTAGGATTAGCAGGATACTATCGTCGATTCATAGAGAACTTCTCCAAGATAGCCAAACCCCTTACCATTTTGACACAGAAACACAAGGAGTACGTTTGAGGTAAAAAAACAAGAGAGGGCATTTCAGACCTTGAAGGATAAGCTCTATAATGCACCTGTTCTAGCACTCCCTGATGGATCAGAAGATTTTTTGGTATACTACGATGCATCAGGATTAGGACTAGGTTGTGTACTGATGCAAAGAAGAAAGGTGATAGCATATGCCTCTAGATAGTTGAAAATCCATGAGAAAAATTACACCACCCATGATTTGGAATTAGGAGCAGTAGTATTTGCCCTTAAGATCTGGAGACATTACTTATATGGGACAAAGAGAGTCATATACACCGACCACAAGAGTCTCCAACATATTTTCAATCAAAAAGAGCTGAACATGCGTCAACGTCGCTGGATAGAACTATTCAGCTACTATGATTGCGAGATTCGCTATCATCCTGGTAAGGCAAACGTAGTAGCCGATGCACTAAGTCGAAAGGAGAGATTTAAGCCTAATAGAATTCGAGCAATGAACATGACCATTCAGTTGAGTATCAAGGATAAGATACTAGCAGCTCAGAATGAAGCATCTGAGGCTGTCAATGCACCAGCAGAAATGCTGCGAGGGCTAGACGATTAGATGGAACGTAGGAGTGATGGAGCATTGTATTATCTAGATCGAATATGGGTCTCTTTGACGGGTGATGTGAGAACCCTGATAATAGATGAAGCTCATAAGTCTAGATACTCAGTACACCCAGGAGCAGATAAGATGTACTATGTCCTTAGGGACATGTATTGGCGGCCAGGAATGAAGAAAGACATAACCCTATATGTTAGCAAGTGTTTGACTTATTCTAAGATCAAAGCTGAACATCAGAGGCCATCCGGCTTACTACAGCAACCTGAAATCCCAGAATAGAAATGAGAGAGCATAGCCATGGACTTTATCACCAAGTTGCCAAGAATTAGAAATGGGCATGATGCAATCTGGGTCATCATGGACAGGTTGACAAAGTCTTCTCATTTCCTACCTATTCGTGAGGACTTTAAGATGGATAGGCTAGCTAGACTCTACCTCAATGAAATCATTGCAAGGCATGGAGTACCAATTTCAATCATATCCTACCGTGACAGTCGCTTTACATCAAGGTTTTGGCAGTCAATGCAAGAAGCACTAGGAACCCAACTAGACATGAGTACAGCTTAATATCCACAGACTGATGGTCAAAGCGAGCGTACCATTAAAACTTTGGAAGACATGCTCAGGGCATGCGTCATGGACTTCGGAAGAAGTTGAGATTTTCATCTTCCATTGGTTGAATTCTCTTACAACAATAGTTACCATTCTAGTGTGAGATGTGCATCGTTTGAAGCACTTTATGGGAGAAAGTGTAACACCCCCAAAATGCGTCGTAGCGGAATATGGGTCTGAGAGTGTTACTTCATAGATCAATAGCACAAGATATGAGAACGACCTCTATATGAGTCATTTAAAAATGATACATTGGATTAAATAAACTTGTTTGTTACAAAAGCCCGAAGCTTAAATTGTTCATCCATGAAATTGTAAAGATTTTAAGACATAACAGATATTCCCAAAATGTAATGCACCCAAATCTTTAATGTAATGACTCCAAAATGGTGACCACCAATGTATCCTTGTTTCTCGTACCTTATTGACCTGAGAAAAACATGCTTTAAAACGTCAACATAAAGTTGGTGAATTCACAGGTTTAAGTAAGTATAAAGTAGGACTGCAAGATTTCCAAGTGTATGACAAGTAACGAATACAATATCATAAAAGTGATTACGAAATGCACTAAGCTCATGACACTGAAGCTCGACATATATGTATGCAAATTAATGCAAATAATGTGCCCGTGTAGATGTTTAACCCGCAACATCCAAATTGTTCCGACATGGTATACATTCGTTGTCCGGCAAACCGACACAGTGAGTGCTACTCACCCGAACGGGGATGTCAATCCCAAATAGATCTATTCATATCATTCGCGCTTACAATCCAGTAATTAACAGTTCATGATTCATGGGCATAGTGGGTTATAGCTACTTAGGCAAACTCGTAATTTGATTTAAAGTGTACTTGCGTCCAATTGTAAAACAATGCATGTTTCTCACCCCAAAGTTGTAAATCATTGTAATTGTATAAAAAAACACCCTCCATGTTTCGTTGGCTTATGCATGAGTCTTACACTCTTTGACTAGTATTGACCAAACAACTAACCATAAACCATGTGTAGTATTCTAACTCAAGCCATGGTTCAAGTATATCCTCATTGCTAGCTCAAAATGTAACACCCCCAAAATGGGTCGCAGCGGAATATGAGTCTGAGAGTGTTACTTCATAGATCAATAACACAAGATATGAGAACGGCCTCTATATGAGTTGTTTAAAAATAATACATTGGACTAAATAAACTTGTTTGTTATAAAAGCCCGAAGCTTAAATTGCTCATCTATGAAATTGTAAAGATTTTAAAACATAACAGATATTCCCAAAATGTAATGCACCAAAATCTTTAATGTAATGACTTCAAAATGGTGACCACCAATGTATCCTTGTTTCTCGTACCTTATTGACCTGAGAAAAACATGCTTTAAAATGTGAACATAAAGTTGGTAAATTCACAGGTTTAGTAAATCTATAAAGTAGGACCGCAAGATTTTCAAATGTATGATAAGTAACGAATACAATATCACAAAAGTAATTACGAAATGCACTAAGCTCATGACATTGAAGCTCAACATATATGTATGCAATTTAATGCAAATAATGTGCCCGTGTAGATGTTCAACCCGCAACATCTAAATTGTTTCGAATGGTATACATTCGTTGTTCGGCAAACCGGCATAGTGAGCGCTACTCACCCTAACGGGGATGTCAATCCCAAATAGATCTATTCATAATATTCGCGCTTCCAATCCAGTAGTTAACAGTTCATGATTCATGGGCATAGTGGGTTATAGCTACTTAGGCAAACTCGTAATTTGTATAAAAACGTACTTGCGTCCAATCGTAAAACAATGCATGTCTCTCACCCCAAAGTTGTAAATCATTGTAATTGTATAAAAAGCGGGGCTATGAACTCACCTTAAGAATGGTTTGATTATCTAAATCAAATATGTAAATCGTCTCGGCAATCCGAATGCAACCTAATTAATTGTAGGTCGTATGAGTATAATGTATTTTATATAAATAAAATATCACATGTTATATAGTTACACCACCACCTAATAGTTTTTGTTAAACTTTAAAAAGTTGAAATATTAATTAAATCGTACTTTGTTAAATAAAGGTACATGTAATATGTAACCGTAAAGAAAAGATATCATTTTAGTTACTAAAGTATTATATTTATGTTACAAATATAGATTTAATATTTTTATTGGATATGTATTAATATTATATAAATTAATTTAATTGTTTTTATAAAATAATTTATAAAAGTAAAAATAGTGCACAAGGTTTTATAAACCTGTTATCCTTGTACCGTTTAACTTGTTTTAACGCGTTTCTTTATGTCCACGGTTTCGTATTAAGAGAATCTATCAAAATATTATAATTATTATATGGTTAAATAACCTGAAATGAACTAGTAACAGAAGGTGAACGTTTATAAAAAATACTTTTTTATAAACTTTTAATAATGCGAAAATCGTATTTAAGTGAACTCGTTCGTTGTTTAATCGGTTTTTTAGTGAATTCCTATGTCCACTATTCGTAATTAAAAGCTCTATTTATGAAAATGACTCCCAATAGTTTACTGTCATGAACAATAACATATTTTTATAAATTTACTTTTATAAAAATACTTTTTAACTTAAACTTGTAAATAGCGTATCTACTTCATTTTAAATCCGTTTTTCGAGTTTCTTACATGTTTGGATTCCTCATGAAAAGTACTATCTTTATAAAATATTCCCCTTAAATTATCAGATCTGAAACAGTGAAGGTTTTTATAAAATAACTTTTATAAAAATACTTTTATACATTTAATTAATGTAAACTTAAAAATGTCATATCTCCTTCGTTATAGCTCGGTTTTTCAAGTTCCTTATATGCTTACGATCCTTGTGATAAGTACTAATTAAATAAAATATAAAATATATATGTTTATACACGAATTCAAACAGTAGGTATGTAAGTTTTACATAATTAGTTTTATACACTTGTTTTATATACTTTTCACTTTATTAAACCATTACAAGTCCTCTAACTTAATAAATAGCATAACTTGATACATCCTAAGTCCTCTATAATATGCCCATGATGCTTGTCCATGCGTAAGTGTCCTTAAAATCATTTGTTTATAACTTTTGTAATTAAAACTTTCAACACAAGATAATTCATAAACTAACCATATAAATTATTTAACACTTATATATAATGTGTACTTCCATTTTAAGTGTTATTTCACCAAAGTACATAATAAATTCGAATCTTATATATCTTGTAGTATCTCATAGATCATAAAAATGAATATAGGTGGTGTTTAACATATATAACAAGCATGTAAAGTAAGAAATATGAATGAATGGAAATGTTAATCTTTAAATAGACCTTATAGAAGTGTAGAGGATTGATGAAAACAAGCTTATACTTAAGCTTGAACCCAATAAAGTAAACCTAAGATTAAAACCCTAATGAAACCTTAATTTATTTTCTTGCTTCAAATCCTTGCTAATACCAAAACTCAAGCTTCCAAAACACCTTGAATGATCTTAGATATACTTAGAATGAATGCTTGAACACTTGGAATACTTTAGAATTAAAACAACAAGAAACCCTAATTGATGAAGGGTGAGCCATGAGTTTGGAGGGTTTTTGAGAGAGCTCTTGTGAATTTTTCTAGTAAATGAGAGAGTGTAGGAGTTTATGAACCTAGGACTTGCTTCTTATAGAAAGTGGTTATGTAGAAACAACCTAAGATCAAACCATAGGATGTGTAGTGGTTTAGGGTACAAGAGCAAAGAGCTCTCCTCCTCCCTATGCCCATACATGGCTGAAATGGTGGGGAGGGTACTCTTGACAAGCCATTTTCCAGTAATATGTGTTTAGGGTACACTTATGTAAGTATGACTAAAAAGTGTGGGACTTCGTGGGAAGTTTAAGGTTTAATTCTTGTGTATAAGGCTTGGATCCGGTTCTATGTAGTTAATAAGTGATAAATGAGTTAATTTTTATATATTGGGTATAATAGTGGGTATTGGTTTGAGTATAGATAGGTGTAGGTGCTTCCAGTTATGCCTAAATGTAATTTATTGCAAAACGTAAGCGTTTTACGTAACCAATAAAAATAAATTATGAAAAGTTATAAATTAGACTCTTAATAATCATATAATAACTTGCTTGATGTATACTTAACTTGTTTGGTTGTCCGTTACATTGAACGATGATTTTTAGTTTACGCTATTTAACATAAGATAATAATTAAAGCGAACGCGTAAAACACTAAAAGAAATAATGATTCTTATAAGTGAGTCTGGAAATGATCCTAGAAATAACAGAATTGTTATAAAAAAAAAAAAAAAAAACAGTTTTCCCGTTAAAGGAGCCTTGTCTGCAGGGCTCAAGATGCCGCACTTGTCAAGGGTGTGGTTTTTGTGAAGAGTTGTGGATACTTCTTTTGGAATTGATCTTCACGTTCCCATGTGAACTCAGGACCTCTCCTGGAGTTTCATCAAACTTTGATGATGGGGATATGGCTTTTCTTTAACTGCTTGTCTTCATGATCCATAATTTCCACTGGTTCTTCAACGAAGCGGAGTTTATCATCAATGTGTATTTCATCTAACGGAATTGCCAACGGCTCGTCGGATAAACACTTCTTTAGATTGGATACATGAAACGTGCTGTGAACCCTGCTTAACTGTTGAGGAAGTTCGAGTCTATAAGCAACGGTTCCCACTTTGGCTAACACCTTGAAAGGTCCGATATATCTCGGGTTTAACTTCTCCCATTGCCAAAACTATACCCTTTCAAGGTACACCTTTAAACATAACTTGTCACCACTTGAAATCTAAAGGCTTATGCCTCATTTCGGCATAACTCTTTTGGCGATCACGAGTGGCTTGAATTCTTTGCTTGATTTGGACAATCTTCTTGGTTGTCTCATGAATAAGTTCTGGACCGGTGAGCTGAGCGTCTCCGACCTCGGCCCAACAAACAGGTGATCGACACTTCCGACCATAAAGTGCCTCAAAGGGGCAGCTTTGATGCTAGCATGATAACTATTGTTGTATGAAAATTCGATCAGCGGTAAGTGTCTTTCCCAACCATTCCCAAAGTCTATCACGCAAGCGCGCAACATGTATTCAAGAGTTTGAATGGTTCTTTTGCTTTGCCCATCGGTTTGCGGATGGGAAGTCGTACTCATATCCAACCGAGTACCCAAAGCCTTCTGAAATGACCTCCAGAAATTTGACGTAAATCTAGGGTCTCGGTCACAAATCGTAAAACCCTAAAAATAAATAATGAAAATAATTGAGTCGGGAAATGACCTGAAAATGTGAAATGTTACAGTCTTCACCCATTAAAAGAGCCTTGTCCTCCAGGCTCAAGTTGCAACACTTGATGAAGGTACGGGTTTAGTGAAGAGATGCGGATACTTCTTTTGAAATTAGTCTTCGCGTTCTCATGTGAACTAGGACCTCTCCTTGAGTTCCATCGAACCTTGACAATTGGGATACGACTTTGCTTCAACCGTTTGACTTCTTCGATCTAAAATTTCTGCGGGTTCCTTGATAAAATGAAGCTTGTCCTCAATATGGAGTCCATCCAACGGAACGGCTAATAGTTCGTCGGTATAGCACTTCTTCAAGTTGGATACGTGAAACGTATGAAGAACCCTGCTCAACTCTTGAGGCATCTCAAGCTTGTAAGGAATGGTTCCAACCTTTTCCAATACCTTGGAAGGTCCAACATATCTGGGGTTTAGCTTCCCCCGTTTGCCAAAACGTGCTACTCCTTTCCAAGGTGAAATCTTAAGCATCACTCTATCTCTAACTTCTCCTTCGATATATCCTTCCTGATCATACCTCCTACATCTTCGTGTTTGAGATTCTCTAGTTTCTGTGCTCCAGTCTGAGCATTCAAGATTTGTTTAGGAAGATCCAAGCCAATAGTCATAACTAAGGCTCAAACTCTTAATGCTTTAATCTGCTCTTTCTTGCTCAAAGTATCAGTAATGACATTTGCTTTCCCCGAATGATAACTAATTCATATCTATAGTGGTGTCATAACTACTAAGCTCTATGGTATTACGTAGATGTTGAAAATGATGTATTGGTATATTACTTAATGACAAGTAAACTTGTTAGTGGATCGTCCTAGGGTGACTAGGGATGCGTCTTGACTTTTCGACCTAGGGTTTGGTGTAAGATGATGCCAACTCTATGTGGTAAAGAGGTGTAAGGGTTGACTTAGTCATTATGATTACTAATTTGATTCCTCGTAATAGGCATGTTTTATGGATACGCACACAAAACTAAATAGAAAATTATTTCTTGACAAGAAGTTTTAAGGTGACTACTCTCAGCATGGCATGATCCTTCCTGAATTATACATAGGTGATCAGGTTATGTATAGTTGAGGGCTAATAATGCGATGCTCATTTTCTTCAAAATAGTGTTATAGTTTCATAATATTTGTGGGAGTGGCTTATATAAATGAGTAGGGAATTAAAGTAAAACGAAATTTTCACAACATATTGATTTGATAGATAATTTGAAATCATTCGTACAATTGAAATTTAAGAGAAATACAACGAGAACTACTAAGGAGATAAAGTCTAAGATAGTTCCAACTTAGGGCTTACTAGGCAAAGCGAGACAACTTTCACTTTTAAGCTTCGATCTCATCTTTAATGTTGTTAGGGTCTTGATCGGTTTCTCCTCCTCCTAATGCATGCACCAATCCACATGCTTCAGTACCTTCAGCATGGTTTCCATGGTTCTGGTTCTTTAGCTTCGGGCAATCACTCCTGTAGTGCCCTGGATTCCCACATTCATAGCAAGTGATGGTTCTTTGATTCCTAGCGCCAGCAGGATTTCTACAATCCCGGGTCATGTGGCCAATCTTCTTGCAATTCCCGCACTTTACAGTATATGGCCCATTGTGGTGCAACTTGCACCTGTTGTACAATGGAAGAGTTCTAGCATACTCCTTCCTTTCACCAGTCCCAACGGCGTAAGCTTGAGCCACATTTTGTCTCTTGGGAGATTGTTGTTGAGCTTGGTTGTTGTTGTCAAGTTTCCTCTTATTCTCAGCTTGACGTTCAGCAAGAGTGCTGATCTTTTTGTCCATCAGTTCAATTTCCATTTCAATAGCATCCTGCATTGTTTTCGGCCTTGATGCCATAACACTCCCGTGAATCATGTCGGGCAGACCACCGACATATTTCTCAATCTTATTAGACTCCTCAGAAAACATCCTGACACACAACAATGCCAGTTCCTGGAAATGTTGATTGTAGCCTAGTACATCAGTACCTTTTACTTTCAAATTTTACAACTCAGCCTTAAGTTTCTTAATCTCGCTCCTCGGGCAGTACTTGTCTGTCATCTTCTTTTTCAGGTCAGTCCAAGTCATTGCATATGCAACGTCGTGACCAACAGTCCTAACGTGTGAGTTCCACTACGTTAGAGCAACTCCAAGAAGAGTACATGTGGAAAACTTGATTTGGTTTTCCACAGTGCAATTGCTTATGCGACACATGGTTTCCATCCGTTTAAACCACTGGGTTAATTTGACAACTCCTTCAGTGCCTTTGAAAAATAGGGGTTGGCACTTCATGAAGTCTTGGTAAGTGCACTCTCGAGCAACGCGTTCAGTCCTTCTGACACCCGTTCCCGAATTATGGCTGTCTTCGCCATTCGTGCTTCTGTTAGCATCACGTGTTGCCAAAGCGGCAGCAACGCCTTGGTCAATCATTGCCTGAAGCTGGGCATTAGTGACAGATGTGGTGTTGGTTGTTGTGGCTGGTGTGGTTCTGGTTCTAGGTGCTTTCCTTGGAGGCATTATCTTTAAAATCAAAAGAGTAATAAGATTAGATTAGTTTAGTTATCTTCGTCGTGCTCTGAAAATAGAGTGTTGTGAGATGATGTATGGTAAATATGAATATGCGCTCCTGGCATAAATTGAATGATGGTAAGATATCATATCTGATAGCTTAATGTTTAGGTAGCGTTTAGGACCTACGAGCTTATAGTACTACCTCGCCTAAAGAAATGTTCCAATATTTATATAAATAACCCTTATATAAATAATTGTAGAGTATGCGAAAGAATGCAAACTCATCTTTGCATATATATATGTAAGGCCCTTATAGTAATGTACGTACTATTATATAAATACGTATATGAATCATTTAAGCATCTAGTAAGACAAACTAATGCAAACAACTAGTGTATGTGTGTCCCGTGAAAAAACCTGTTTGTATGAATGCAATGTTTGAAAATGGTTATAGTCCAGCAAAACATTTGACCTGGTTCTCTATAACCTTGGCTCTGATACCAATCTGTAACACCCCCAAAAATGGGTCGCAGCGGAATATGGGTTTGGGAGCGTTACTTCATAATACCATTGCACAAGATATGAGAACGACCTCTAAAAGAGTCGTTTAAAACTGTTATATTTAAATTTAGCAAATTTTTTGTTACAAAAGCCTGAGCTTCACTTGTTCACTTGTTCAAAATACAAAGATTTCTAGCCCATAACAATTATACAAAAGTAATGCAACCAAATCTTTAAAGCATGACATCCCAAAACATGACCACCAATGTATCATTTCCACCTCGTGCCTTATTGATCCCCTGAAAAACATGCTTTAAAACGTCAACAATAATGTTAGTGAATTCATAGGTTTGTAAAATGTATGAGTGTAGGACCGCAAGACTTCCCCCGTGATAATACATCAAATGTAAACATCACAAAAATGTAATTACGTTTCCCTAAGCTCATGATACTGAAGCTCGACATATATGAATACAATATAAAATTACCTACATTGCCCTTGATGATGTTCAACCCGAAACATCCCACATCCGACATATTATACGTTCGTTCCCGGTGATAGCTAGTCACCCAAACGGGGGCGTCACCCCTAAATAGATCTATTTATAACATTCGCGCTTACAATCCAGTAATTTAACAGTTCATGATAATGGGCTCATTGGGTATTGTTACCTAGGAAAACACGTAATCCGTTTGAATATGAAATGTACACTTGCGTCCAATTGTAAAAACCATGCATGTTTCTCATCCCAAAACTTGTGAATCATTATAAATGTAAAACGTGGGGCTATTAACTCACCTCGAGTGGATGAGTTTAACAACGTAAATCACAACAGAAAAATGCGTCACAAATACGCCCGAATGCAACCTAATCAATTATAGGTCATATGAGTACTAGATACTTTGAATAACTACTACCATATATAATTTTATATAGCTACATCACCATCTAATTGTGTTTGTGAAATATCATTTCAGTTACGTTTGATAAATGATAACCGTGTTCGTACTCGTATAAACGAATAAATAATTCAATCGTCTTTGTAAAATAATATTTATAAAGTTTAATACATGCATAAATATTATATAAATAATTCTAAAATGTTTTGCAAAAATTTATATTAAAAACGAACCAACACTATTCACGTCAGGAAATAGTGCACAAGTATAAAATAGTGTGTAACTTTCGTGTTTTAAGCCCGTTTCTTACGTTTCTTATATCCACGCTTTCGTATTAAGACAAGTTATCAAAATATTACATTTTCATATTTTTGACCTACTGGTGTACAGTACTTTTTACTGTTCATGACAGTTTATAAAGTTATTTTTATAAACTTAGTTATCGTAAACTCGTAAACATCGTATTTTATTCATTTTAAATCCGTTTTTAGCGATTCTTTCGAGCACGTCTTTATTATTAAAAGTTCTATTATACTAATGATGTTTTCAAAATGTTATTTACTGATGTGAACAGTAACTTTTATAAAAATAGTTTTATAAACGTATTTATTGTCGTAAACTCGCAAAATTCATAACTCCTTCGTTATTGATTGAAAAATTACGATTCTTATTGTTTTGGAATCCTAAAAATATGTAATATCTGATAAAAATAACCATTTTTATATATCAGAAGTATTTTGTATCTTGTTTTTATAAAATTTCTTTTATAAACCCGTTTATTAACGTATAACTTATAAACTACGTATCTTATTCGTTATTAATCTGTTTTTCAAGTTCCTTACATGTACGGAATCCTCATGAGATGTAGTACATTATAAAAATATAAAATAAACAAATTAAATTTCGAATTAAAACAGAAGGTTTTGATGTTTTTGATAAAAACATGTTTAAACTTGATTTTAGTAACTTTTAAGCTTAATCATCTTGTTACAAGTCCATTACAACACTTATTTTCTCATGTATTCCATCCTTAGGGTCTCTAGTCCGTGATTAGTCCATATATTGTCCAAGAATCATAAGATCCAAATGTGTATAAACTTATTTATCCATAAACTTTCATAAGTATACATTTTAGTTAACTTGTGTATATATACTTTTTATACATAACCAACACTTGTACATTATTTATACTTCCATCATAACATGATATTATCATCCATGTAACATATATAAAAGTTTACCTAGTCATAAACAAGTGTAAAAATCCCTTTTTACAAGTAAACAAGTTCTTAGATGGTGATTACTATATAGAAGTTATAAAACACCTAAAATCATGAAAGTAAAAGATGTAGGGTTCTTAGATAACCTTGATATGAAGTGAGGTGATGAACAATGTGATCTAAACCCTTGTTTAGAAACCAAACACAAGATTACAACACTTGAAAACCCTAAACCAAATGAAACCCTAATATGGAACCTTCCTTGCTTAAACACTTGTAAACCTTAAACCAAACCTTTTAATCACCTTGGGATACCTTAGATATGTTGTAGGAATGTTTCTAAATGTTGTAAATAAATTTTGTATGGTTTGTTTGTATGGTTTGAGTTTGGCCGTGGGTTTTGAGAGCAAAAAGGGAGAAGTATGTTGATTTTTCACTAAGAAAATGAGAGTGTGTGTGTTCTATCTCTAGCTAAGGCCTTTTATACTTCCTTGACTAGTCAAATAGACATAAGGAGGGTCTTAAGGAAAGTCTTGGTCAAGACTTGTAAGAGAAGGGTCTTTGGTTCCCTAAAAGAGACATTATCTCATGATTTCTAGGAAATGTGTTTTGAATTTAGATATTTCTTTGTATCCATCACTATGAATCCGGTTATATATGTATATATGTGATGATATTTAGTAAATTTTGGGTATTGGGTATAATTGTGGGTATTTGTTGAAGCGTAGAAAAGTTTTGGTGGTTCCGGGAATGCCTAAACGTATTTTATCGCGAAACGTAATCACTTTACGTAACCAATAAAAATAAAATGAACAAAGTTAATAATTATCCTCAAAATAATTACTTAACACGTGCTTGATGTAAACATTTAATTGTTTGATGCCCGTTTACATTGAACGATAATTTTTAGCTTACGCGATTTAACTTAACGATTTCGATTAAAAGCAAACACGTACAATACTAAAAATAAATAGTGAAATAAATGACATGGTAAATGACCCTAAAACACGGGGTGTTATATGGAGCATCTCTTCTAAGGGTTAAATTCTATGCTCGCTTTGACCATCAGTCTGTAGATGGTAAGCCATACTCATGTCCAACCTAGTTCCTAATGCCTCTTGCATTGACTGCCAAAACCTTGATGTAATTGGCACACCATGCCTCACTATGATTTCATTGAGGTAGAGTATAGCTAGTCTATCCATCTTATAGTCTTCACGCATAGGTAGAAAATGAGCAAACTTAATCAATCGGTCAACGATGACCCATATTGCATCATGTCCGCTTTTGGTCCTTGGCAATTTTATGACAAAATCCATGGCTATTCTCTCTTATTTCCACTCGGGAATCTTGGTCACTGCAGTAAGCCGGATGGCCTCTGATGTTTAGCCTTAATCTTTGAACAAGTCAAGCAATTACTAACATACAAGGCTATATCTTTCTTCATTCTCGGCCACCAGTACATATCCCTAAGGTTATAGTACATCTTATCAGCTCCTAGGTGTACTGAGTACTTCGACTTATAAGCTTCGTCCATTATTATGGTTCTCACATTACCCGTCAAAGGAACCCATATTCGATCTAGATAGTACCATGCTCCATCACTCCTACGTTTCATCTATTTGTCTAGCCCTCATAGCATTTCTGCTGGTGCATTGACAACCTCAGTTTCTTCATTCTGAGCCGTTAGTATCCTATCCTTGATACTCGACTAAGTGGTCATGTTCATTGCTTAAACTCTCTTAGGCTTAATTATCTCCTTTCTACTTAGCGCATCGGCTACTACGTTTGCCTTACTGGGATGATAGCGAATCTCGTAGTCATAGTCGCTGAACAAATCTATCCAATGACGTTGGCGCATATTCAAATCCTTATGATTAAAGATGTGCTGGAGACTCTTGTGATTGGTGTATATGACGCTCTTCGTCCCGTACAAGTAGTGTCTCTAGATCTTAAGGGCAAATACAACTGCACCTAATTCCAAATCATGGGTGGTGTAATTCTTCTTGTGAATCTTCAACTATCTAGAGGCATATGCTATCACCTTACCCCTCGGCATTAGCACACAACCTAGTCCTAGACCTGATGCATCACAGTATACTACAAAGTCTTCTAGTCCATCGGGGAGAGCTAGAACAGGTGCATTACATAACTTATCCTTCAAGATTTGAAATGCCTTTTCCTGTTCCTCACCCCAATCATAGGTCTTATTCTTCTGAGTCAAGATGGTAAGTGGTTTAGCGATCTTGGAGAAATTCTTAATGAATCAATGGTAATATCCTGCCAAACCTAAGAATGAACTAACTTCGGATGGATATCTAGGGGCTTCCCAATTCTTAACAGCTTCAATCTTACTGGGGTCTACATGTATGCCATCACCATTAATCACATGACCAAGGAACTGTACTTCTTACAACCAGAATTCACACTTAGATAATTTTACGTACAGTTTCTCCTTCTTGAGCAGTTCCAAGATTAACCCTAAATGCATCTCATGCTCCTTCTTGGTCTTAGAGTAGATCAAAATATCATTTATGAATAAAATCACAAACTTGTCTAGGTAACGTCTACACACCCGGTTAATCAAGTCTATGAATACCGCTGGTGCATTTGTCAAACCAAAGGGCATTACTGTAAACTCAAAATGTCCATATCAAGTTCTAAATGAAGTCTTTAGAATGTCGTCCTCGTTCACTCTCAACTGATGGTATCCGGACCAAAGGTCTATCTTAGAGAAATACTATGATCCTTGTAGTTGATCGAATAGGTCATCTATCCTAGGAAGGGGATAACGATTCTTGATGGTTAACTTATTCAACTCCCTATAGTCGATACACATCCTAAAAGAACCATCCTTCTTCTTGATGAATAATACCGGTGCTCCCCATGGTGATGAACTTGGTCGAATGAAACCCTTGTCCTGAAGTTCTCTGAGTTGCCTTGACAACTCCTCCATTTCAGAAGGCGCCAAACGATAGGGAACTTTGCAACCGGCGTTGCTCCAAGGATTAAGTCGATACGAAAATCGAATTCTCAGGAAGGTGGTAATCCTGATAGGTCGTCGAGAAATACCTCAGGAAACTTCCTAACTATGACAATGTCCTCCAGTTACTGCTCTTCGTTCTTTGCACTCATGAGGTGTCTCATCTTCTCTTCTAGTTTTTCTTTTAAAACTCTAAGTATTTTGCCATTTGGTAGTGGAATCCTAACTACCTCTCGTGGCAAACGATCTCGGCCTTGTGCCTAGACAACCAGTCCATCCCTACGATTACATCAAAACTTCCGTGTCCAAACGGTATCAAGTCGATATCAAAGGTATGACCTTCTATCTCTAGTTTGCAATCTTATATAACCTTATTGATCTCTACTAGTTGCCCGCTAGCTATCTTAATCTCATAAGCAAAACCTAGGCTACTGGGCTCTATGCCTAACAGAGGTATGAAAGTAGTGGAAACAAAGCTATAGTCAGCACCAGAATCAAATAGGGTTGTAGCATAGTAGTTGTTTAGAGTAAATGTACCCATCATAAGGTTCAGGTCATGGCGAGCTTCCTCTGCCCCCATCACGAATGCTCCTCCATGTGCCTAATTACCATTGTTTCCACGACCTTGGCCTCCCTCAATAGCCATAGCTTGATTATGACGGTTTCCTCCTTATCTTGGTGCTCGGTTCAACCTAGGACATGCTGCTTTGTAGTGATTAGTACCACCACACTCAAAACACGCCCCTCGAGCAGCTGTCAGGTTTCTAGCATTCACTGGGTTTACTATCCTAGGCCCGCCTTGCAATCCTTGTCAAAATAACCTAAGCGGTTACAGTTTATACACGTACGACAAGGCATCTTGGGGTGATGGTGAAAGTTGTAGTTTGTACACTTGGGTGAGACACCCGTGTACTTTCTCCTAACAGGGTTAGTGGTTGAGGCAAACGCCCTCCCAGTCCTAGATCTCTTATGGTCATCCTTAATATTTCCATCCTTACTCGGCTCCCTGACATTTCCTCTCTTCTTAGTATTCTTCCCCAATGATCCATTCCTAATTGCCTCATCGGTTAGCATTCCAGCTTTTAGTACTGCACTCTGAATTATTGTTGGCTCCGTTGCTGCCACCATCGTACGGATCTGTAGAGCAAGGCCATAGATGTACCTCTCAATCCTTTTGTTCTTAGGGGTAACCAAATGAGTGACTAACCTAGCAAGCTCATGGAATCGATAATTGTACGCAGCATGACCAGCTCCGACCATCACATGACACCAAAACTCCGTTTCTAGCTTTTGCATGTCATTGTTTGGACATAATTCCTTCATTATCAAAACCTTAAAGTCCTCCCAAGTCATGCCAACTGTGGCTTCCCAACCTCTAGTCTGGACCTGGGTGTTCTACCATGTCCTAGACTGATTCTATTTTCTCAATCCAGCGAGTTTAGGCTATCGCACCACCCTTTCCATTATAATCCTTTAGGCTACATGCCATAAACTCCTTGTACGAACAACCATTTCGACCATTGCTCACGTTAACACTCCTAACATCTCCCTGGATGTTGCTAGCGTGATTGCCTACTTGAGCAATGATGGTAGGAAGTAGGTCTTGCAATTATTAAGCGATGACCATAGAGAATTTAGGGACTTCATCAACGCCTCTATTCGCCCCGACACCTCGGTCACCTCCTTGACCATCTTGGTTACTAGTTCGACCACTAACTCTGCCCGTTGGCTCTTTGTTTCCTCCACCTCCACTACCAGTCTGTCCAACTGTCCTTCCACCTCGTGGTGCAGCAGTCTGTCGGCCTGCACTCCGTGTCGTCATTCTTGGCGACATTTTCTATGCGAGGGAGGATATAGGTAATGTTAGTTATGAGGGACATTTCGCGTATAGATAGTCCTAATACCCTATAGATCGAATTACGGCCCTAAGGTGTCAACACCGATTCGAGTGAAGAGCATAGCTAAGTCCACGTGGGTCGTGATGCATTCATAATTACGTTGGCCACCGTATTTATAGATGGATCCTTTCCCAGTTGTACTCGGTATCTGGCTCACACAGCCTAGTGATTGACTTATCTAAGATGATATACGATAATTACACGCATAAACGAATATAAGCGGAAACCGCACACGAAGATCCTATTATGCAAGCTATATGTAGGTTCTTAGGTTATAGTCTAGGCTAAACCACCTAATTCTCTATAACCTTGGCTCTAATTACCAATCTGTCACACCCCGACTAAGGCGGAAACACGAGGCCTAACGGAGGATTGATCGTCATAACACAATATACCAATATAGAGAAAACTAAAATGCATATCATAAGAGTGTCACGACGTCCTCCGACAACAAGTATGAAACTTGAGTCAAGACAAGTCGAAGAACACAACACATAGTCTAAGTATTACAACCAAGCTCCCACACATGAGGGTAATACATGTCTTAAGATAATCCCAAAGCTAAATTGAAACAAAGCTCTAAATGCAAGTCTTTCAAGATAAGATCCATGAAGGATGCCCTTAGGTCTGCTAAAGCTTGCTATCCTGATCTCACTGATTTTTCACAATACCTGAAAATGATACTCGAAAGGTCAACATTATGTTGGTGAGCTCTTAGGTTTAGACGTAAACCCAGTTGTTGTGCTAGAATTTAGGAGTGTAGACAATAGTGCAATATGAAATCAGACTGCATACAATAGTATTTAGATCATCAACACACCATACTAGCATATCCCAACCCAGTCAACATATCAACACATCATACCAGGGTATCCCAACCCAAATTAACACATCAACACATCATACATGGTATCCCAAACCCCAAATCAAAAAATCAATAGAATCCTCACGCGCTTATAGTCCTCCGGATATATCGCCTACTAGTTGGAGCTACACAGTCAGCTAAATTGTGGTGCAGAAATTCACATTGGAACTTCGCATAAAAAGATCTCATAGTATTCGCATAGCATTCATATAGTGTTTGCATAACATTTATATAGTGTTCACATAACATTCATACATGCAATCATAAGCACATAGCATTGTCCAAAAAGAAATAAGAGATTATTTTGAGTATCATTTTCCTCCAACGGAAAAAGAGTTTAAAAAGTGAGGCTACGAGAACTCACCTTTAAGCAAAGTGATAAGTAGCTGAGAATATGATCAAACAATTGTATGCAACGACGCCCAGACACGACCTAATCCAGTTAATATTCGATTCAGAAATGTGTTTTCAAATGTATGATTAAGGTTGATGCATAAAAGTCAATATGTGCGTTGTGCGGTCACTTTTAATGTTATTGGTCGTGTGATGGTTGGTGATTTAGACCCGAAGAAGATATATCATAGTATGTATGTTAGATAGTATACACTTATACTATTTTATAGAAAGTAGACAAGTAAGAAAATATCAAGACTTAGATAATAGTTATTAATAAATATGTTTCGGTAATCTATCTGGTAGTCTTAAAGTACCTAGTTTATTTGTATTAGTTATGAAAAGTGACACATTTTAGTTACGCTAAATCATTAATAGAAGTTTTAGAATTTATAAAATAATAAATTATATTTTCGTCTTTTAGTCGGTCTATTAAAATAATAATATTTATTATTTCGTCTTTTGTCGGATTTCTAGGAAATTATGTTTTTAGTAAAATATTCTATGTATGATATTTTTATGAAATTTCGGCATGATCCATTCGTTAATAAGACGTTTCCAAGGTTTTAAACCTCATTTTTCAAATACTTTCCCTTAAATAAATCAATTCCGACAAAACGACCAAAAATCCACATTTCGTGACGTTTATCAAGACGCGTTTCTCCAACGACTATCTAAGTATCCTTATATATATGTGTATATATATATATATATATATATGTATATGTATATATATATAATATATATTATATATATATATATAAAATGACATAATATGGTAAATGTATATGTATACATATATGTATATGTATATGTATACATATATGTATATGTATATGTATACATATATGTATATGTATATGTATACATATATGTATATGTATACATATATGTATATGTCTAAGGTATATGAATAATATATAGTATATTTTATATATAACATAATATATACGAGTAGGGAACCAGTGAGAAGTAAATTAAAATAAGAAGTGGGTGAGAATGACTAAAATACTACATTTGAGATGCAACGACTTCAATAGATGCATTCAATTCATCTATTCAGCAAAAAGGAAAAAGCGCGTTCCATATAAGTTTCGAAAGGTATTTGATGGGAGATGGTAAAAGTTGATTTCATGTTTTTTGACACATGTAGAGGAACCAAAAAAATAAGAGAAAAACATGAAATCATTGAAAATACGTATATCATCTAATTAAAAGCTATAAAACACATTAGATGCATGATTATAGATGCATCTAAGATTATAGATATGCATTTAATATTTAAGTCGAAGCCTCGTCAATATGCGGTTAATAGTTACTTGCCTTATATCCTTCTTATTTTTAAAAAACTTCTCATTTGATCCTCCTCTATATAAAATATATATATAATATATATAATATAATATACTATACATATATAAAGTAAAAAAATATCTAAACTGTATAATGTATAAGTATATGAATAGTATAATATATATAATATAATTTTTAATATATATACATATATATATATATATATATATATATATATATATATATATATATATATATATATATATATATACATATACATACATATACATATATATACATATACATACATATACATATATATACATACATATATATATATATATATATATATATAATAGTAGGATCTCCAGTAAGAAGTAAATTAAATAAGAATCGTGAGGAAGATGACTAAAACCACACATATGAGATGCAACTAAATTATTAGATCCATTTCTATTCATCTAGATACATTCACCAATTGAGTTTCGAAATTAATTTATTTAGATGTGGAAATTTGATTTTTCATGATTTGGCAACTAAGGAATCATGAATGCATCTAATATACGTTATGCATCTAATTAAATGCTAGAAACACATTCTGATGCATTATAATGCATCTAAAATATAAGATATGCATCTAATTAAGTCATGCATCTCAAATAAGCGGTTATATTACATTCTTACCGTCTTATTTTAAGAAATCTCTTATTTGATCCTAACTCTGTATATATAATAAATATACTATATAGGATATATATATATATATATATATATATATATATATATATATATATATATATATATATATATATATATATATATATATATAGGGATGGGTTCTAGAGAAAACCTCATATTTGTAGAAAACCTAGAAAACAAAACTATCAGGTAGAGTTTGCCAATATGTCAAACTTCAGGGTAGAAAATGAAATTTTTAAAAAAAGGGTGGTAGAACTAGTATAGATTCATTTTTAACTCAACACACCAGATACACAAACTGCTCCGACCTTGTAACAAACACACACTGCTCCGGTACCGTCGACCACAACAGTCGCACACCACCACCACGTCGACCACAACGGTCGCACCTCCGATCACCGTTGCACCGGCATCGTTTCGGTCACCACACCTGTAGCTTATGCTCCGGTTCCGTTAGCACTATAACAGTCACCGACGATGGCAACAACGTTCCATCTTTCAGGTAATATAAGCCTTAACTAACTAATTGTATAATTAATCATGTAATTTGAAGCGTGAATCATCTGACAATGAGGAGAAAGTAAGATGCAACTTGAAAGTAAACTATTTTTGCTAATTAGTCAATTTTAAATTGATGATTTGATTATTTTTGAAGTTTTGTTGTAAGTTTATCAACATATAAACATGTTTTATCTCTGATATGGAACACATTTGGTAGAAAAAATGCATAAAAATGTGTTTGTTGAAATTGCACACCATGTGTTTGATATAATGTCTGAATGTATTTCATTATTACATCTGAACTAAACATTCACACACTTGTTAGTTTGATTCGGGCATCACTTAATTACAGCGTTTCTTTTGTCGGTATTGCATCAAAAACTGGGTTACAACATAATAAGAGCATTATGTTATAAGTTAGTAAATCTTAGTTTGATTATTGAATCTAAAATAAGTGTTAGCGCATGATCAAGGTGTCACATGAACTGTTAAAACATTTGTTTGTCATTAGTGCATACAAAAATGTATTATTGCATTTATTATTATGATAATATCAGTATGTTAAGTTAGAGCATTTGTTTGATTGTGTGGTTAGTGCAACAATTGAAAAGGTTAGGGCATCTATTTGTTTGTTTGTTTGTTTAAAGCATATGTTTTAATATTGTATTAAGAAATTAGTTTGTTTGTTTAAGGAATATGTTTTAAGAGTGTATTAGGGCATCAATTTAAGACTGTATTAGGGCATCAATTTAAGACTGTATTAGGGCATATGTTTAAGACTATATTAGGACATCAGGGTAGTTTGTTTGTTTAAGGAATATGTTATAAAGAGTGTGTTAGGGCATCAACTTAAGATTGTATTAGGGCATCAGTTTAAGAATGTATTAGGGCATCAGTTTAAGATTACATTAGGGCATCAGGGTATTAAAACATCAGTTTGTTTATCTAAGGAATATGTTTTAAGAGTGTAGTAAGGAATCAATTTAAGAATGTATTAGGGCATCAGTTTAAGACTATATTATGACATCAATTTTTTGTTTAAGAAATATGTTTTAAGAGTGTATTTAGGCATCAGTTTAGAAATGTATTAGGGCATCAATTTAAGACACTAGTAGGGCATCAGTTTAAGACTATATTAGGGCATCATTGTGTATGTTTAATGCATCTATTTGTAAGAACGCTGTTAAAAAAGGTATAATATTTTAAGCATCATAATAATGGAACAAGTAGAACAGACATGATGGGTCAAAATTGGTTTGAGTTAAAACTGGACACTTGTTTTTTTTCTAACTGATAGAGTTAAATCCCTTTTAGTTGATTTTCTACTAAACCTTTTGAGTAGTTATTATAGAAGGAACTTTTGATCCCTTACTTTCTTTTGGCGCAGAATTGATTTCTCCTGATGATTTGTTGCGGGCGTGTTCGCTGGGAGAAGTTTAATCTTGGTAGAAAACTAAGAAAACCAAACTATAGGGTAGATTTTTAAAATGTACTAAACTTGAGGGTTAAAATAAAAAAATTTGAAAAAAGGGGAAAACAAACCTGCTACTTCCACTCTTTCATTTCACAGACTGTCTTTTTTACCCCAAAACACAAACATCGGTTAACAATTCTGATCAAAAATAGACTGATCGAAAATTCGCCTGTTTACTTGTTTCTTTGAATATATAAACATAGCAAATACACAGATTAATCTATGCTTTCAGGCTTAAATTACAACATTCTATCGATCAAATAGTCCGATAAAAAACAATAGTAAGTCTGTAACTATTAATTGTTTAATTTTTATGTTATTTTTTTGCATTATTGGGTAAATTTGATCATAATTAGTATTATTGTGAATGTGTGTAAAATTAGGGCATCGGTGTATATTCATCTTAGGGGAACTTTATGTATAATAATTATCATTTCTAGTGAATTATTTGTAAAAAAACTATGTAAACGGATTTGTTTGTTGAAATTGGTGATCAAATTAGCTTTGAAGTGTATTGTTTTACTATATGTCAATTGAACATTTATGTCTTTTAAAACGTGTACACAAATCGCTTAAAGCTGTTAGTTTCAGCTTATGCTAGTATTATTGTTGAGTTGGTAAATTATATCTTTGTATTATTGTTCAATCATGACATATTAAAGAATCAATGTGTATGATTAGTTCATCTTTAGACATATTAAGGCACGATTTTGTATTTTCATTCTTCGTTGTTGGACATACCTTGGGCATATGTTTGTATGTTAGTGCATTATTGAACATACTAGAGCACGAGTGAATATGTTTGTATGTTTAGTGCATCTATTAACATATTAGTTGCATATCATCTTGTTCTACAGAATGCTTATGAGTTGCATATCATCTTGTTCTATGTTATAAATAGGATCAATATTTCTTATCAAACCTACTATACTGTTGTTCCGTATGCTAGAATTGGTGAAGCTTTACTATTTGTTTCTTTAAAGGATCTTACAAGATCTAAATCTCAAGTTTGATAGAGTGAATACATAATATAAAGATCTGGTATGTTAATCTAATACGATATTTCAAATATATCTATGCTGTCATCTTGGAAACCTGTTAACATGTTCGCTTTCAGGAGATTGTTCTTGCACAAACTGAATTGAAAGGGTTTGAACGTAGAATTTAAATAGAAGAAAGAGTGAAGTGAAACATGGCATAAAAGGACTTGAGAAGCTGATGAAGACTGTTGCTAATACCCAAACCGCTCTTTAACTG